>JAPMOQ010037223.1:22182-58283 GCA_026543055.1 Argiope trifasciata | reverse complement strand
TTTTTTTTTATTTATTTCAAAAACAGCAATATACTGAACTGACAAGAGATGCTTTTTCAAAGTAATGTTTTTAAAATGCATGATTACTAGCAATAAAACTTGGATATGTACTTTCACTACAGAAAGAGTTCACCCATCAAATGAGAGGCCAATGAAAAATGAAACAAGATTTAAAAGATCTTGCCAAAGTTGCTCAAAACTGAAGGTAATGTTAATTATAAAAAAGAAAAAAAAAAATCCAACAAAGCTGTGCATTATGAATTCCCATCAACTGGCCAGACAGTTCTGAAAAATTACTATTTAAATAATCCTATGCAATTTGCATGAAGAAATTAATTGAAAATGGCATGAAATGGGTCAAAATTTGTGGCTTTTGACCTATGTCACAGTGCAATTCATAATTTTAGGGGCAATCATTTTACAAATATGGCTCCACGAGCTCTGCATAGTGCCATGCAACTTTTTTATTTCTACACTTGGAATTGCTTCTTTAACTCATCATTTAAAGCCTATAATTCAATTCAAGCAAATTTGCAAAAACTCTAAATAATATGCGAGTTTATGGATGTTTTAAGGATTGGAAAAAACATTAGATAGTGCCCAGCAGCCATTAAAAAAAATCATTTCATTTTTATCAATGTCATTAATGTATTATTTTCCTAATTTTAGCAACTTTTAATCTTATGAATTTATAAACACACATAAAACATGATGTCTGTCCTTGCACTTCTAATGTCATTAGTTACACAATTTTGATGAAATATAGGTCATGTGTTCTTTAAGCATGTGGGAAAATACTATCAAATTTTTAAAGTGCAAAACTAATTAAACTTTTAATATATTAAATACTAAGCATAAATATATTATTATACAATCTTTCAATAATTTTTACTCTATGTAAAATAATAAAATTAGATAAAGTGAAGTCATGAAATAAAATCATACGGTACTTTTCCGTTAAATGAGTGCAGCAAGAAATCATCAAATTATGTACAAATCTGCCAAATTTCTTGCAACACTCTTCAATACTTTGCTTGGCGATTTGGCTTGCATTGGCAGCATTTGCACCCAGATAACAGAAAAGTACAAATCGTAATATTCAATACACTTACAAGTCAATATAAACCAGAATTTTTTTTTTTATTAAACCAGGTTTAAAAAAAAAAAAAAAAAAAAAACTAGAGCAAATGATAATCTGAAGTAATTTGGAGCATTTGTACACTTCATTTTATGTGTGTGTGTGTGTGATCACACACATTAAGACATTTGATCTCATAATTCTCAAAGTCTAACTTCATTAATTTTAATTGCCCAATGTTAAATTACAATATCACATGAAAATTTTGTACCTTAAATAAATGTGTGCCCAGCTAAGATTTGTAAATAACCTACTTGAAGCTATATGTTCTAAATGTATTCCAATATTATCTTTTCTAGCTTTCTGTTTAGCTTTGCCGAGTCCATTGCTTTAATATTACTCATTTATCAAAGAGCTTTTGAACACTGCTAAGAAGTTAATAATTTCCATACTCATGAAAATGAAACTATCGTTTAAGAACTTTTTCCTGTTCTTTCATCAGAAGTTATATAACAGAATGTAAAATCAAAATATTATTGCCCTACAGGACCCTGAGCAATACAGGACTAAAGACTACTAAGCTCTAATAATAATGTATATTAAAGATTGAAATAAAACAAAATTTTCATAACATTTTTAAAATTTAAGTAGGTAAAAAAAGATACCTTATCCTATATAATAATTATTTAAGAACAGATAATATTTCAAGAATTAAGTTTGATTTTTTCCTCACTGATTGTGGAGTGGCTTTTGTTATTTGCCAAAGCTTCATATGCTGTTGACATATGAATTTCAGTAATTAACAAGACAATTTTATCTTTTACCATCAATAACCCAAACTCAAAACAGTCCCTTTGAATATGGGCATTTAGTGAGAGAAACTAGAAGATGCTTTTGCCTCCTTTTAAAGGCGCTTTTTGAAATTAATGACTTCGATTTCAAATACCTGTAGTGTTAATGGTTCATTTGTCCCCTACGTAATAAGCAAGTTCTTATTTTTTTTTGTGTGTGGTTTCGTTTTGTTTGAACCCTAGAGAAGGCTTTTAATTGAATTATTATTATTTTCCTGATTCTGTAGATTTCCTCAATTCTGTAAGAGAAAAAATAGCATTAAATATTATGATACAAGCTAAATAAATTGCAAATAAGATATCTGCTGAAGAATTTAATATATTAAACAAAAATTTTATAAATTTTCACTCTTATTTAAAATTTTATCAATTTCTCAAACATTGCCGAAGGTGTGAATTTAGCTGACAAAGCTTGAACACAACATTGCAAATTTACTTTACTTTTTATAATTTTATCTCATCAATTTTGATAGGATGTAATGATTTGTATAGAATGTATTAAAGATCCTTATTGTTCACATTTTCTTTTTTTAAATATCCACGTTTCTTCATGCATCATGTGGATATAACAGTAATTCTCTGCTGTTTAGTAAATTAAAAACATCCTTAAATTTTCTTATAATAATATATTGATCCTCTAGAAATCGAATATAATTTTTGTTCCTGATATAGTTTGAACTGCTTGTAATATAAATTGCTAATAGTATTTTCCTTTTGTATTGCTAATCCTTAACATTTAAATTGAAAATTTTTTCCTTTAGAATTTCAATTTCTCATTGCAAAGTAATATTTTTGAAAAATATGCTTTGTTTTGTAGACATTTAGTAGCTAAATTATAAAAACATTTGTTTTCAGCACAAAAATTTACTAAGTAAATAATCAGCAGATTTAAGACAATTAATATAACAAACTAGATAGGGTTTATTTAGAATTCAATGTATAAGGTTTGATTCAGAAAATATTATGCTAAAAAGTTGTTAACTTTATTTCTCAATGTCTTTTTTCTGTATGCATTCTCGATTAAATATTAGCATCTTAACTACAAAATAACTTGCGATTATATTTGAGGAAAAGTTTAAAATTAAAGCCCAATTTTTTTAGGAAGCTTTGTTTTATTCCAGTGCAAATATTTGCTGAATAATTTGAATGTCCATTCATTTTTCAGCGGATTGAAATAAAGGTATAAGCCTTTTAATACGTCTCTGTTATTTGAATGCACAGAAACACTAACTAATTATTATTTTGATAGATTTTATTAATCTCCTATAATATTTTTAAATTACATTACTAACTTTTACTGAATGATTAATAATAAATATTAAATCATATTAAAATATTAAATCATTTGTTTTCACAAATAATTACAAATACGGATGAAACAGAGAGTTTACTTAAGCATCAAAACCAAAATGTATTTTAGCAGGAATATATCAAGTTCAAGTATAAAAATTTAAAACTAAAAAAAAAACTAAAAAAAAAAAAAAATGTTGGAAGTAACATGTAGTTTTGGGCACCAAATACCTCTATTACACCAATGTGTGATATAAAACAAAGAAATTCTTGGTCCAAATATTTATGATTCAATTAGATGGACTCAACTATAAGCAGACATTAATATGAAGTTGATAAATTTTTCCCAAGATTTTTTTGCTGTTAAGAACTGTTGTTGTTTAGCAACCGAAGAAGCCTTTATAACTAATTCTGGTTCTGAAAGCAAATATTTTAGTTTATTTTCATTCGTTAAATCAATGAATCCTTTTATTTTTGAAAAAAAGTGTTTTTGTTGCAATTGTAGTTTGCAGTTAATCATTTATTTGATTTTAAAGATGTAAAGAAGTTTACTATCATTTGAATACAAGTAAAATGTGGCATTGGTTTGTTTTGAGGCTCTGAAAAAAGCTTTTAAGCTTTAATTTATTTTAGTTTCAACATAACTTCAATTTATTTTGAAAAGAGCAGTGTTTATCACTAGAAAAAATTTTAGTTTGAATTTTAACCAGCAAACACCCAGTTTCTTTCTTTCTCTCAGAAATTGCTTTGATTTTTTGGCATCTGGAAAGAACGGTTTAACTGAGTGAAGTTTTATTTCAATCTTTTGATTCTAAAAATAATAATTTTTTTATTCAGTTAGTTTTGCTACAGTGGTAACTTTTATTGCAAAGGAAATTTTGTTATTAATCGCTTAAAGATTTTTTTTCCTATGTTGTTCTTAAATCTTTTTAATTTTTCGCAGTTAATTTCAATTTAGATACTCAAATTTTTGGCTTGCTGTAATGTTTGAGTCACTTTGAAATTTATAAGAAAAGCACTTTTTTGTATTGTAATAAAATCTTTCTTGGTTTCAGCTATTAGTTCCATTCAACAAAGTTGTACGAGATTTCATAAAGCAATCTTCAATAATACAAAGAACTACATTGTAAGTCGTGCATATAACTGTTGAGTGTCTTTGCAGGCCATTTTGTTTCCATGTTTTCAATTGAGTACTATACATAAGTGAAATTATCATTCCACATCCCTAAGGATCTTTAAAAAAAAAACTGTTGCCAAAACACAGGCCACAAATTTCACTATCGCCAACAATGACTGAAGTACGAATCAACAAGAGAAAACCGAAAGTTCCCGACCCTTAGGGGTATAACACAATAGGGAGGAAGTTTTATGGGGCAATTATGTTTCAACAATGAAATTCAAACTCGTTGTTGGTACAGCAGTTGTACTGGTACATCCGGAAAGGTAAAAAATAAATCCTCGTATAACTGTTGTACCGGTTGTAAGCTGGAGGTTAAAATATAGCTTTTTGTAATATTTCATAATGTTATATATTAGTTTGAAGAGGGTTGAAAAGTAATACCTCCTTCTACCTTAATATTATATTACTTAAAATGTCAGCAAATGAAGAAATTATTGAAAAATATATATTTTCTGAAAAGTATTAATTATAACACTGCATTTTATTTAGATTTAGTTTCATTTATTTACTAAGTATAATATGACATAAAATTTTGCATGAGATTATTTTTACTAAATAGCTATTCTCAACAACTGTCAGTTTAATCAAAATAGATTTGCATAAATTCAAATAACACCTGCACATTCAATTAATAATTTGATTTTAGATTTTAAGAAGTAACAAAATATATTCTTCAAAATCATCCATGACATTGTACACTAAACACAGTTAAAATCAAAATGCTATACACAAATGAATGTCTATGCTATACACAAATAATCAACTTAACGTAAATTATTTATAATATATAGTTTTAAAACTTGAGAATCAGAATATTGAAACTAGCTACTTCACTAGTATTAAATTTACGTAATACATTGATGACAGACAGATGGGAAAAGAAACAATGATTCTTATTTATCATGGACACTATATTTAAATGTATAAATGGTAAACATTTAGAAATATCAAAATAAGAAACAATGTAATAGTATAAAGAAAATATCAAAATTAGAAAATCGAACAGATATTTAGAAATATTAAACAATTTCTAAAAAAATAACTCCACTTGGAAAATAATGTAAAAATACTCTTAACAGAAATGATTCAATACACTATATTATTAAAGAGATGGAATTAGTTTTAAAAATGGCATACCGATTTGGTTTAAATTTAATAATGTCAATAAAAAGCAAACATAAAAGTATATGGATTTCATTCAAAAAAGGAAGCAGTAAGATGAAAATCATTAATGGAGTTTTTAATAAATTAAATTACAAGTAATTGCAAATTTAATGACATGATCCTTTAAATATATATTTTATTTATGCTTATAAAAAGGATTACATAAAAGAAATTTATATTATACTGAGAAACTAAAGTATAAATTTCATTTCGTTAAAACAGAAAATAAAACTGCACCAGAATAATACTCAAAATGGCTATACTATAACCTCGAAATATAAATATTTCATTCCAAAAAAAGGTTTTAGATAAAATATGAAATTAATTACGAAAAATCAACAGGTACCAAAATAGTTATCAGAAATTTCAATTCTTCTCAGCAAAACATAACATTAAAATAATTTTTTATGCAGGTCATTTAAAGCTGTATATTTACAGTCAAAGCAAAGGTAATAATAAAGAACTAAATGTATTAAGAAATTTTTCTAGACATGGAAAAAAAAATATTCCATTGAATAATTTACAACTTAAAGTAAAACTGCAACTGAAATATTCAGTTCCGGTGACGGTAACGTAAAAATATGTATATCTTTTCATTTTAATTACCATAACACTTATAATATATAACACAGAAAAAATATAAGACAATAGGAAATTGTCCAGATATTCTTAGTATGAAGAACATAAGAAGAAATAGAAATACTACATTAATATAAATTAACCGATTTTTTTCTCACCCATGATAAAAGCCCGACTCCAGATGTTCTTAAGAGGCGGCACATCTAAGACATGAAAACAACCCGAAATAATGCAAATACCTTACAAATGTATGCTAGATGTCACGCCTTATAAAAAATTGTGTCAAACTTTTATTTTACGGCCACTCTTGACACTTTTTTTACGTCATTGTACAAGACATAACAAACAATCACTCTGATAAATCATGACGTCAAAATTTTATGATAATTATTGCCAGATTCGGAAACGAGAAAGATTCGTGAAAACAAGGCAAATAAAAAGGTCAATAATTTCGTTCAAACAATCCTTTGATAATTTGTACATACAATAAAGTCATTTTTTTATTTTTCAAAAAAATATAATATCATGAATTTTAAAAAGTAATGTCCCTTTATTTAATTTTTTATGTTTATAATCTTATCCGTGTGCGAAAGCTGAAATCGAAACTAACTGAAAATGACGTCCGTTCTCTTCACTGGAGTGAAACATGCACAAATATATGCCAAATATCGACCGTTCCCGCCAAATTCATTAGTTAAATCAATCATAGCATATCTTCAGAAAAAAGTATGTCATTTATATATTAATAGTTCCTGTTAAATTTTTATATAAAACTTTAAGTTACAGTTTTACCACGTCATTGATTATAAGAATTATTTTCATTTGTTTATATAGTTCTAGAGCACATTATAATTCCTATGTTGATATGTCATGGAAATTTCAATGTTGGCACTATCATAAGAAATGATTGCATTTCATGTATCATTGTCCAAATTTTTGCAATTGCCTCTTCTAATAATAATTCCAGATTAGTTTGAAAGTAAAATGTAATTATGTCTAAGAAGAGATATGATTCATAATAATTTTAATTCCGAACAATGATTTCTTTAAATTTAATTTCTGGTCATTCAAGTGATCAGAATTTCAAAATGAATAATTTCATTTGCATTAGTACTTGACCAACATAAAATTTAAACTGCTTCCATATATATATGATTTTAATCAAATTAAAATTTTTTTCCTATCTAGTGTGACCCACCATTTAAACAAGCTGTTGACATTGGCTGTGGCAGTGGGCAAAGTACTGTTGTGTTATCACCATATTTTGAAACTGTTCTTGGTCTAGACATTAGTGAAGCACAGATAGAATGTGCCAAGCAGTTTAATTCGGCAAAAAATGTTGAATACAAGTAAGAATTTTTCTATCTTCTTTTTTTTTTCCCCTTTGTTGTAAACAATTGATGAATGTGATTTTTTAAATTCTTTAAAACTGCTCATTCTCTTTCATTTTTATAAGGATTTCTCAATCAAATTACCTAAGAAAGATATTCAGATATTAACAATTCTAATTTTAAATCTTTGAGAAATTAATGCATCTATTATAAATAAAATCTAAATAAATTAATCACCAATGAGCTATAAAAACTTGATTATTGCAAACAAGTTGTTCCAATTTATTTATCAGCGAATTTTGTGAAAAAAAATTCTAATGAAATTATCACAATTTCTAATGAACTAATTACAATCATATTTTGTCATTTAATTAATATTCAGAAGAACATCAATAATTTTTTTCTTTTGAAGAAATATAAATAATATGAAATAAAAATTTCAACAATAACAGGTTTGCAAATGATCAAGGCTTAAATATGGATATTTAAAATATTAAAATTGCTCTTTTCTTCTGAGTATTTCCCATCTCAGAGTCATAAAATATAATTCTTATCACTGCTTTATTATCAACATAACTTTTTTAAGACACTGGGAAGCAAAAGTTGATCTAATTCATTCATTACACAATTTTTTAAAAAAAATTTCTAATATAGTTATTTTATTAATGAGTTTCATGATTTAAAATAAAATTTATTATCTTATTTAAAGAGTAAATATAATGTGAAACACATTTTCAGTTATAGTAAACTATTTGATATTAATAAAACCATTTTTCATGTAAATTTGATTCTTTTATGTTAACCAGGCACAAATGTTACCAATGTGAACCAAACATGAGCTAAGTCCC
This sequence comes from Argiope trifasciata, assembly GCA_026543055.1. Lineage (NCBI taxonomy): Eukaryota > Metazoa > Arthropoda > Arachnida > Araneae > Araneidae > Argiope > Argiope trifasciata. Next base: position 49,962 of record JAPMOQ010037223.1, on the reverse strand, counting down.
CTTGCAAAGTAAATGACAAAACAGGCAAAATTTTGTGGAACTCTACATTATTTGGCAATTTTTCACTGTGCCCACTTAACGGAAAAGCACCATTAATTTATAATCATTATTTTCATTTATTTATATTAAAAAATAATAATGGTTTCTGTTTCCCACCCTTTAAATAAAAGTAAACTCAATCAGCTACAATTAATATTTTGCAACCTTTTTGAAATACACTGAAATATGCTACCAAAACACAAAATCACAAATTTTGAATTTAATAATCTTTAAATATTTTATTTTCAATGCAATTTTTTCAGAAATATGAGAGTACTTCAATGTTATGCTATTGAAAAGAGTTGAAATGTTTATCAACTAATTTTATACTTGCCTTATCTTGAGTTATTTAAGTTTCATTAATACAACTGAAAAAGAATAAAAATTATTTCAAAAGTAACAACATAAAGTGTGCAAGGGTCACTATCATTAAATACATATTCAATTTGTATTATAAACATATGTGTTGAATTGCTAATTAATTATTTTTTAGGGTCACAGTAAAAGATAAAAAATTACCAGTAGCATCATATTCAGTAGATTTGGTGACTTTTTCCCAATCTTTGCATTGGTTTAAAGAAGAAGAGATTTTTCCAGAAGTTGAAAGAATTCTCCAACCAAATGGAGTTGTTGCCGCTTATGGTTACTGGATACCTATTCCAAAATTAAGTGATAAAGATAAAAATATGGAGATTAATCAATTAATAACACAAGTAACTATATTCTTTCAATATTATTTATTTAGTAAATTTTTATTGGGAAGTTCTATATAAAAATATATTTTCACCTGAAAATTCAAAGTAAACATAATAATGAAAATTAGATATAAACTTAGAAACTTAGTAATATTTAGTTATTAGTTATTAACTATATTATGTTGCCTAAATTTTTATTTTGTGCTGTACTAGAAAATAGTTATTATTAAAGAAATGCAATTTCAAGACACTGCATAAATTATATATATATATATAAAACATTTTTAGAATTGTGTCTTTTGGTATCATTATGTATAAGATAATTCAAAAATACACCTGTATAAAATGTGTTTTTTTAACCAAATTTTCTGATTTTTATTCAATTTTGTATTGTTACCAATATTATAAGAAATCTATTAATACTAATGAAATAATTCAAAAAGGCAAATAGCAATTTAGAAAAAATCAGAATAGATTAAGATATTTATCAAATTTTTTATGTGATCTGTCAAAAAAGTAATCATTTGATGATCTATATATCTGTGAATGTGTAAAAAAGAAACTTAAAAAACTTTTTAAATAAAGTTTCTCGAGCACATTGAAGATATTATCAAATTTTGGGAAAAGTCAATTGACAAAAAAAAAAAAGCTAATTTGCTAATTTTTGTTGAATATAGAATATTTAAAAGAATGACATTTAATCAGTTTTGTGATAATTCAACTATTTCACTGTTTTTTTATTACTTTTATTTTGCTTTTAAATTACATTATATTGATTTTTCAAAACAAAAATTTTATTGTTGGCTTGACAGAATAAGTTAATAAGAGAGCGATAAATGATTAGCTAAAAACCTTATGCCTTTCATTCATTGTACAGAACTCTGAAATGGCTGAGTATATCCTTCAAAGGGAAGAAAAATTCCCTGCCTTCCTCAAAAATCTAAATGACGATTATGTTTTTAAGAGTTTTATATACAAAAGAGGACTTTATTAAGTTCATGGTTATTAAATGTATGTCTAGACATGCTTTGAACATTCTTATAAAATTTATTTGCCCTTCAATCCTTTCTACCCAAGTGTCTCTAACAAATAGAAATAATACAAAAAGATTTGGATACAGCAGTTAAAATTACTTTTATAGATTTACCTGATTTTTTTAATTCGATAAAAATTTTTATAAAAACTAAATTGTTATCACAGAAAAAATAATTTTTTAAAATTAACAAAGATGTAAAATATATATATAAAAAAATTTTTTTTGAATCTTTAAAAGTTATCAAAGGAAAAAAAAATCTAAAATTAGATTAGTTTTTTTTTTAATTTTAAATTTTTTTAAAGACACTATACATATATTCTCCCTTATAAAATATTCCACAAGTTTTAATATTTATTTCTAGAAATCTAATCTGTATTCAGGTATAGGTATTCAGTTTTGTAATTGAGATTAAAATTACATATTTGCATGGGTAAGACTGTATTTGTGTTATCTCTTTACAGTATTTACATGAAGACAAACTTGGCCATTATTGGGATGAAGAACGATATATTGTGCAAAGCCATTATTCAAAGATAAATTTGCCATTTAAAAATACTCAAAGGTACTTACTAATTTTTATTATGTTCATATATAATTTTTTAGCTATTGCATTTTAGTAATGATTTAAAAAAAAAAAAAATTTTTTAAATCCAATATCCCATTCAGATATATTTTTTGACAATACATAAATTGATAAAACACTAAAGCTTCTTGCGCTGTATGCTTTACCCTCAATTAAAATATAGAAATATATGAGACTCAAATCCTCAAAATTTTTCACAAAAAAAAATCTTCAAACTTATGATCAGGAATAGCTAAGAAATGTATTTAAAATAAGTTATGAAAAAATATATCAAATAATTGTTTTAAATTAAAAATCTTTCTGTTTAACTATTCAAGAATATTTTTACTAAAGTTTAAAAGGACGCAGTTTAAATTTATTTAATTTTTACTTTTTATGTAATGTAGACTGAATTTGGACTAATTTCTTTTCTGAAGCTATTTTAGACTTTTAATATAACAATGGTTAAATTAATTTAGCAATATAATCTCCCTTTACCTCATCTTATACCCAGTAATATGTACATAGTATACCTGTTTTTTCATACTGTTTAAATATTTCATGTGTATGTTTTTAATAAGGTAATTTTACATATCATTGCCATTTTTCTTTGGTTATAGTATTTCAATTGTAGCTGGGGAAAAGGGAAAACTGATCTAATTTTAATAAACAGCTTATAATTGTTTCATTTTGAGGTAATGTTCCATTCTAAAAATATTTGTGTAATCCTAGTATTGTTTTCCAATTCGAGAATTTATTTTTCAGCAAATTCAATTCAAATATATATTCATGAAATTTTGAAAAACATTGTTGAAATTTGCATTCTAAGAATGTAAGGCATTTAACCCTTAACTGGGGATGTGCGGTCTGAGAGACCACTAGCAATGGACTTTTGCTCACCCTTATTCTATTTTTAGCTCAATTGATGGATTGACTCTGTAGCTTCCTGCCCTTCAATATACCTGCACTTTTTCAACCGATTTCAGCTGTTGACTTTTTAAATAATTCAGTTAATTTTTTTATCAACATCATTCAAACCTCTCCTCCTTGTTAGTGTCCGGGTGATAAAAAAGGCCTAGCAAATGGTGTGAAAATTTGGGTCCAGAAATATCATCCAATTTACTGATTCTGTTATGAAGCAATTACTCCAGGCACCTTTAAATGAAGTAGAAAGTGATTTTAGTGATAAGGATAATTGTACAGAAGAATTTTTCAATAAAAGTTTGCAATTGACTGATTCTGATATGTATGTTCAAGCATATTTCATTTTTCTAATAAGGTTTTTGAAAAAATTTATAAATTGTTTCAATATACCAGGAGATACATATACAGAATTTACATTTTGATTTTTATAATAGTTCTTAACCTGTAAGTTTAAAATGCCCTTGAAAACCATGCTATGAAAGTCACACAAATCAATATAAAAAGGCCAAATTTTGTCCATTATTTTTTAAATTTTTCATACAATTGTTGAATTTTTCCTGTTTTCATTCATGTTTCACCTTTATATACTGGAAAAGTATAAAGTAATATGCTTTTTCAAAAATATTGCTCATTGTTACATGTAATTTGAGAAGAAAATGTGTGTTCCAAGGAATTTACTTTTTTCAGTGACAAAATATTTTGAAAAATTTCTGAAACTTATTTATATAGTAAGAAATGTGTCTACAGGATATATAAGCTGATTTTCAATCTAAAATTTTCATTTGAAAATTTGATTCGGGTGTAAAGAAAATGTGGTCTCATTGACCGCACTTCCCCAGGTAAGGGTTAAAATGCTAATAGTTATTTATCCTAAGAATGCCCAATATTTCAAAAATCAAGTTATTAAAAAAAATAACATGAAAGTGGATACATGGGAAGTTTACAACTTTTATGTAACAATGAATTGAATTTTTTAATAATGTGATTTGCCAAATCTTTAGAAAATAGGCATAAATAGAATAGTAATATCTAACTAATTACTAATTTAACTAACCTATTATAGATATTACTATTCTATTTATTCCTTTACTATCAGTTATTTGGAATCAAATGCAAGGATGTGGAAATACATCTTTTAGTCAAAATAAAAAGAATCAAAAACTATACTCAAATTAGTAATAATAAAGCATTTGTTATTTACTAATATTTGTGTAATAATGTGAATAAGATTTTTATGACTACTTTTTGACCCATAACATTCTTAAAGTACTTTGTATTGCTTTCGGGACTATTTCCATAACTTTTCTATTATTTACTTTGAAAAAGTAAATATGATCAAATTAAAAAATGTGTTGAAATGAACTTATAATGATTTTTTAAAGAAACCATAATGAGCATTTTTATGATTTTGCCACTTCTTCCATTTAAATACTATATTGTTTAAAATGATCAAATACTAAAATTTGTGTGGATGTAATTAAATATAGTAAATCGCATGCTGCAGAAGTTATATATGGATCACATTTATTTTATATAATTTCCTTCAAAATTTGTGTTTACAAAAACTAATCCCATATTAAATGAAACAATGTAAATCACTTATTTTTGTTAATGTTTAATTACTAATCAATAAAAGATCATTGTAAATTAATCATTCGAAAGGATTTACACTATTTTCAAATATTTCTAACAAACTATTAGAAAATTGTTTATACATCTAATAATTTACTATATGAATACTTTATTTTGTGGATTAAGTAATAAAACTTTTGTTTAGAAACATAATTTAAATATTAATACATCATATAGAAATACTATTAATCTGGCCTTTTATTTGAAAGGTCAGTTTGTATTAAGTGATTTTCTTTGAATACCAAAATAAATAAATAAATAAAGGCTTAGTTGCAGCTTCAAAATTCAATTAAGTAAGTAACTGATAACAGACAATTGTTTTTAACAGGTTAAATTTTGAGCAAAAATCTGTCAGTACCCTTCAAGATTATATGGGATATTTTAGTTCCTGGAGTTCTTATCAAAAATTATTAAAGGAAAATCCAGTAGCCGCTAAACAACTATTAGATGAAATTGAAAAAAAGTAAGTATTTAACAATTTAAAAGTATTTGTTTTGGAAATATTGTATTCTCTTTTATTTAAATCAAGAATTTTTTAATAAAGATCTATTTTATTTATTGAATTACTTATAAAAATACACCCATCACCTTCTAAAAAATCCCTCAGTTTCCTTAATCACATAAAAATCTTTCTAAGGAACGCACTTAAGTTATACTTCAGTACTATGATGCTAAAATAAAATTTTTGGGGAAAAAAGAGGGGGGGGGGTAAATTTGTATGGTATGTGAGGATCAGTATTCCTTATATTTCATCTGAGTTGGAATATTTTATTATTGGTGAAAATAATTATACAAGAACTGAAATGAATCAATCATTATTATGTTCCTTTCATCCAAATGATTTACAGATATTCCTTTGTATTTTAAAATAGTATATATATATATAAGATATATGTTTATCACTGACCTGCATATAAATATTTAAAAAATTTTTAATAAAAACTTTATATGATGCAATTTATAAATATTCTTTTATCTTTATAATGATATCTTAGAATAAGATTTTTTTTTTCAGGATCATTAAAATTCTTGGAGAAGAAAAGCCTACTTTAAATTTATGTACTGATTTTTTTATGATAATAGGTCATAGATAGCCACTTGCATTGATGATATTCATAAATCACAACCTCTAGATGATTATATTGTTAGAATAAAATATTTTGCTATTTAAAACTTATTTTTTGAATACCTACTAAAGTGGCTTAGCTAAAAAATCAAAACAAAAATTAAGTGTACAAACATATTTATTATAAGAACAAAATTTATCAACAATCTTCTCATAAAAATGCACTACATTTATGAAACTGAAAACACAATAACCTAATTATGTTTCAGGAATGCATACATTTATTAAAGCTCATTAACTTACAAGTACCAAATAAAACAATGCTTACATAGAGGTGCAATCTGATAGACATAAAAACTACTGTAACTAAAAATGATTAAACTATACGAAAAGTTAACAAATAATGACACGCAGATTTTAATATAGCTCTGGCTTAAGCTGCACCAAAATTTGTACACTTTTAAAATAGCATTAATAATCTCAAATAGAAAAATATTGAGCTATAATACTATATATTATTGCTAGTTCATATGCAACTGATTTTCATTGTAAATTTTTGAAATTTGTTACATAAAAGTTTTATATTGCAAAAAGAGGTCACTCTTGTTATTTAAAGAAGTCTAGACTAAATATGTAAGTAGTTATTTATACAAATGATTTCACATGAAATTTCACAGCTGTGATTTGTAAAACTAAACATTTCATTTTGAGAATATACATTATACTCAAATGTAGATTTTTTAAAAAATAAATATAAATTTAATAAAACCATACATAATAGAAAGGATAAATATTCTCCACTTATATATTTAAATCCACCACATAACTGTTTGAGTAAGCATGTTTTGTCAAAAAAGAAAAAATCATCACTAACCTTAGAATATATAATATATGCCCCTGAATTATTTCAGCAAATTAATATACATATAGCAATAAATAATCATTTGTGAAATACAAAGATGTTATTTAGTATGAATTTTAAAAACACATTTTTCTTTGAAAGATATCATTATATAATAAATTAGTAGTATGTAGCTCTAAAAATAGGTACTTTTTAATTATAAAAATATATATCTCTTGCATATCTTTCTTAATAATTCATTATTCACATTTGAAATAATTGCCAAACTAATTGAGATATAGTTTCATACAAGGAAAAAAAATCACTGGATTGAATAATTATGTATAATATTAAAAGCAATTGACATTCCTATAATACATTTTATACTGCTAAAAAATGCATACTTTTAAATTTTACTATTAGCCATACAAAACCAAGACAATTTTATTTTTTAAATCAGATATTTCATAAAATTTCCTTGTATTTTCATTAGTTACAAAATATTTATTAGCAGAACATTGTATTAAAAAACTTCCATTTACACAAACATTTCTTCTTTTCACTCCATGCCAAATGCACAAAAGTACAACATACATGTAAAATAATTGTACTTTCATTAATTCAGTTAAACTGGTGCTATTGTATACTTCACTACAAAAAAAAAGTTTTCTATTTGTAACCTGAAGTGTCTAAAATATAAACAACTCTTATCTCAAGATAAAATCTGTAATTCAACATTAAATGTGTTTTTTTTCCCCTCACTAAAACTAAATTGTTACATTAAAAAAAGCCTAACTCTACGTAACTAAAAAAAAAACAATATAGTTGAGTAAACCAGTAAGAGAAAACACACATAATAATAAAAAAACACCAGTATTGAATAATTTCCATTGTTAGTTGTGTAACTGCCAAAGTAGATGATTTTACTTCTCAGCATAATCTTTGAGAACTGCTTTTCCAGCATCTTTCGCTGTGCGCTTTGCAACTGCTTTGACTCCAAGAGATTGAACATTATGAGTTGTGAGAGCAAGATTTCCAATTGAGTACACAGCATTACCTACTACTTCACCAGCTTCATTACCATATCTAAACAAAACGAACACTGAGGTTATCGTAGTAAATATATATGTATTAGCCACAGCAAAGAAATTTTTTAAAGAATAAAGTACAAACATGTGTTACCTATGTCCGACAATGTTCACAGTTTCAGTACTAAGACTTTTAGCCAGTATTCTAGCTGCATTTTCCAGTCCTGAGTAAATAGTTGAAAACCCTACAAATATTAAGTTTTAGCCTATAATTGTTTTACATCTTTTATATAATTTTTCAATATAGAATTATTAAAATAGTTTCATGTGAAGAAAACATGAATAAAAAACACTTTATACTTTATATCTAATCATATATAAACTCAGGTAAATTTTATTCATAGATGCATTTCTAATATATTTTATTCAAAATAAAATATCATATACAACTAATTTCCTATTTTTACAAAAGCTAAAGTACATGTCGTACATATTCTCCAAGTTAGTATTTAGACGATTCAAACAACAAAAAACTCCACATAGACAAGAAAAACTTTTTTTTTTTCAAATGAAAAATTATAAACTGTAAAACAAACAAAGCCTATCTTTTATAAAGAGAAAAAAAATGCTATTAAAAAATAAAATGTCGGCTAATATTAAGAATAAAATTTCTTTTTAATTATTTTTTGACAAAAAGTACCACGTTAGATCTATGTTGTTGATATTCAATTAGACAAAGAAATTAAAATTATATTTGTTACTAAATTATTATGAAATGGATACATTTCTCAAGAATATACCATATTGTTTTTTAAATTATTAACAATAATTTTATAATCTTTTCTCTAATAACATTTTAAAATAAATTTATTAATTTTGCATAATTTAACTAATTGTTCCATATGTAATAAGAGATGGCATTTAACATTTTAAAACAGCTTCATCATAAATTTTGCTTAAAAAAGGCTCAATGCATCCATAATTTCTTACCTTGTACACCACCAGCAGCTACAGTAAGTACACCATCTATTGTATCTTTTGCTTCTTTAGGATCACTTTTAAATGTTGAAGTAAGAAATTTTGTTCCTTGTTCACGGATATGTGGGGCAAGTTGTGCACCGAGGGCAAAAGTCAAATCGCCTAATTTCTTCACTAAATTAAAATTTAAAAAAATATATAAATAGTCATGCAAAATGTCTACAGTTATTTTAAAGTAATAATATAAGATATTTTTCAATCAAGACTATATTAGAATAGCATACATATTATTGCACTAGACAAGGAATGCTAATGATAGCATTCTTACTTAACAATCTTCATAATAATATTATAGGAAAAATCTAAGTGTAAAATTTTTTTCACAATCAAGTTCATAAGTTTATAACCATCTTTACTCATTTTATCAATTCTGATATTAAATCTATATTTATCTTAAAAAGTAATTAAATTTACTATTCCCAGAGGTTTTTATAAAAAATTAATCATAGATATTAATTCCAATTTCTTCACAATTTAATAAGAATCTAGCAGCTTAAACGAATATGCAGGTATAGGATGACACAAATTACTGATTTATTAAAACTATATTTAAATCTTATTTTTAGAGCATATCAAAGAAAATACATGTTAGAAGCATCTCTTTGCATATTATAGGAAGTAAAACTTTTACTGAAATAAAATTAAATATTTTAGAATGATCAAAAGATAGAAAAGAAGTTAGTAAGATAAAATAGGAAAATTTTATATTGCATTTAATAAAGTCATGAAATTCTTCAAAATTTCTTATTGTTTGAATATTTTTCAAGTGATCATAGAAGTTAAATAGTTATTTAAACCATTTAATGCTTTCAATTATTTTTTTTTTTAGGGATTTAGATATAGGATGTAAATTCGATACTAAGAATTTTTTAAAAATACTTTTGAGAAAAATCTAGAATAAAAATCATTTACATCAGATATATATATATATATAAAGAAATTACTAACGGCATCAACATTTAAAATTTATGCTATGAATTGTTATAAAATGGCTTTAGAATATATTGTAAACATCTGAAAAATTTATTTTTGAATGCCTTTCTCTAAATCACAAAACATGCTTTTCTTTTGTATGCTGATTAATTTTATATTTCTGTTCACATTTCAAGACATCTTTTAAAAAAATTACAAAATTAAGCTAAGACTATTTAAAACTATTTTGGTCTGACTAGAAAAATTAAAATCTTAATTTTTTAATTACTTAAATTTTCTTTCTAAAATATTTGGAAATTTCCTCATGAAAGTAAAATCTAATACTACCTAAGTATCCTGTGGCTCTTAGGGCTACTCCTGAAGCTTCATGGGCAATTTTCAATCCTTCTTTAACACGAGGATCAATAGTAACAGGTGTAAGTTCAGGTTGTATCTTTTGACGAGCTTTTGAAGCTCCTTTGTGAATTAAATCACTACTAACTTGTGCTCCTTTTATAATACCAGCTGACAGGTACTCAGCACCTAAAAATTAAAGTTTTTACTTTAAATTACACAATTTTTTTAAAAAATGTGCTTGTGTTTGAATATTATTATTAGGCATATAAAAAGGAACCATTTTTAGCAGATACCAACAGTAGTACTACTTGTTTGTAAATTAATTTAGGAAGTTGTGTTTGAAAAGTGTGCTAAAAATTTAAATCAAAATTTTATTTTTGTTTAATTATGTGTGTCTAAATATATTAGAAAGCATGTTGCATTTGAGCTTATTGTGTGTCATGTTTTGTGTTAAACAACATTTGCTAAAAATTATATTTGATTGCAAAGGAAAATGAAATATTAATACATTAGTTTATGTTGAACATTTATAGTGAACATGCACCACCAAACTCAAATTGTAAAAAGTAGTTTCAAAGATTTGAAAATAATCATTTCATCATGCTTGATAAAGAGCAAAATAAACCGCCAACACAATGATACAAGCAAAAGTTGATCAATTGGAATGATGAGAGAATGGCCAGAATATGGTAAAAGACAAGATAGGATTGTTTCCAAAAGTACAATGCTTTATTTCCATATTCTTGAATAGTAAAAGAGATTCCATGGGATGATTTGACCCATCTAATGCATTCACAAAATGTTGCTCTTTCCGACAATTATTTGCTTTGTTCCAATTAGTGTACTTTTTTTGGAGGAGGTAAAATATCAGTATATTTATAGATATGATGCTAAAAATTATCCAGTATTTAACAGCTTTAAAAAATAGTAAAATAAAATTATGAAAATTTAAATCAGATTTTTCAGTACTGTGATTTTTACAACTAGGATGAAAATTATTATACTAAATATAACTAAGCAACTCAATACACATTTTAATTCCTGAATATTAAAACGAATATTCATATCTTTGATTCAAAGATAACATATTTAAAAAGTTATACTCACTAAGTTTCTTCAGGCAATCAATAAGGTAAATGAGCTACTTTTTGTAAATTTTAGATTTTTAAAAAATTTCATTTATTTAGAGCTGAAAATTATTTATGCATTTTTAAAAGTTTTTTGCACAGATTGAAAAAAAAATATATCCCAAATTATCTAAACAGTAATTAATATTCTTTACAATAAATACTTTAAGAAACATATTTTACAATGATTATTTATGAACTACCAGAATTATATATATATATATATATATATATATATATATATATTTATCCTGTTTATCCTATAAAAAAGTTTACCTGTAACTAAACCTTTAGAAATGGTGTCACTAAACCTTCTCTTATCTGCATCTTGTGGCCTTGGAGATGCAGCTCTTGGTATAGTTGGTTCACTCCATTTTTCTCCTTTTAAGGCTGTGAGTTGATTTAGTATATCTAGAAACTGAGCTCTTTGTTCTGGAGTAACAGATGAAGGCAATATTACACCAACTGCAGAATCTAAAACACAAATTTAAATTACCTAAAAAGAATTGCACTGTCACTAAATGATAAATTTAAATAGTGGATAGATAACTATATATAAAATAGAGTTCTTTACACACTTTTGCAATGATAATAATATCTCTGAATTTATAAATTGCTTGACTGTACAAAAAATCTATGTAAAAGATAATTTTATAGATACAATGAGTATCTTTAGAATCAATGCCACTTAGCCTTGGTGACAAACTTGGCAATTATATTATGTGTTCGCAGAAATGAAAAAAATTTTCCCAGAATATTCAAGAATTTTGGTGATATCTCCATTAGGACTTGAGTTCAAATGTTTGTTATAGAAGCTTCTTTGCTTTGTCATGGAATCTATAAAAAGACAGAGCTGAAGGCAATAGTAGCCAATTGAATTGAACTCAGGCAAGTAATTGAGAGAAATTTTAATTAGGAACTCTCTCTGAAAACTTGGTTTGATTGTTTATTACTAATTTGTTGCTTGCATATGCTTCAACTGTGTTTTTGTTCATAATTTTTTTTTTAATTACTGTATTGATTTTACAATATAGTTTTGTAAATGTTTTCAATGTGAAAAATAAAAACTGAATGTTGCAATTGAATCAATTTCAACTTATGATCTCTTAAAAACTTTTTAGCTCACTAAAACTATTAAACTCCCAGCCTTTGAATTTTGTTTGGTATAAAATAATTATTTCCTTTAGAAACATAATATGTTCCAAAATAAAATTTTATTTACCAAGAAATTAATATTTGTTTTTTTTGTGTATTATATAAAAATAAAGAAATAATTTTATACATAGTTCTTCAATGAAGTTCTATAAAAAGTAATCTATAAACATCGGTTTCTTATTACCATACACAAATCCAGATTAATATGAAATATTTATTTCAACATAATGCATACCTCTACCCACTCCAACGTTTGGAAAAAGAAAGGCACCATAGCCGCTCTCTAAAGCTGGTGATTGTCCAGGTACTAAAGGGTATGTCCAACTTCCAACCTGTAACCAAGCTGGAGGCCTAATATCAACCGGACTTTTCTGATCAACAAACTGGTAAACATGCAACGAAGATGGTGAGTGAGGAGCACTCACAGATCCATCAAATGAAACAAAAAAGATCTGAACATCTCCAGGTATACAGAATAAATCAATAACTTCAGAACTCATTCTGCGCCCATTAGAAGCAGCATTTCCATTCAACTCAGAGACTCCAGGGCATGATGATCGCCTTCGTGAGGTTACTAGCTCATGTTCACATGCCTCATCATAGCTAGGGGGCAGTTCGAATGGCTCAGGAGGTGTGTAAGGAGGAGAGGCTGGGCTGCTTGGTGGTATGCCTCGAAGCTGACTCCGTACCATCAGTAAGGTTCTTTCCATCTTTTCCTGCAATTTCCGAGCATGTTCCCATTTGGGACCAGTGCAGAATTCATTATCACATCTCACACTCAGAGCTTTGTCAATTTTTTCGAGACCCTTTGTGTACATATCACGAGCGAGATCAAGTTGATCCTGCTCTTGATATGAGAGTCCCTGAGAAATATACAAATAGGCTTCATCATGATTAACTTGAATTTGATGTATCAGTTCCAGATGTTCAGCTGATAGACTCCTTTCCGATGAACTAAGCGCCATAAAAATCTGAAAAATAGTAATTATGTAGATTAGGATTCTAAATTAGAGAAATTAAATATCATTGAACAGAGTTTTTCAATGCTTTTAAAATTTATTCCACAGTAAAAATTCAAAAATATATATACCATCATGAAAGTATTTTCAAAATATTTATAAGCATTTAATTCTAAAAGTAGTGTTTATAATTTATTTTATTTAACTGTGTTTATTAATGCATTTTTTGGTATATAATGAAATATAAGGTATCGGGAACTAAAAATGTAAAATTTAAGTATCAACAGACTAAAACAGTGTGCTAAAATGCAGTGGATTATCTCATATTCATTTTGTATACTCATTTAAATATTCAAAATGAAAATCAGATTTTGTATTAGCAAAAATAATGCAATGAAATGTGATTATATCCTGCTCAATATAAAAAGAATTCAAACAAAAAAGACTAAATCTAAGATTTTCTAATTGGTTTTAAGAAAGAGAATCATCCAAAAACTGCATCTTTTAACAAATATATTACTCTAACATTAAAATAGTCAAATTTCAGTTCCAGCAACCTATAAAAATATACCTATTTGGAAGCAGATTTAAAAATTTTGAAATGAGAAAACTTTAATTTGCCACTGTAATTATTTAAAGAATTCAAAGAATAAAAGTATTATGAATGGGCAATAGATATGAATATTTATCATTCTTAAATATAACTAGATATGAATATTTAACATTCATATCTAGCATCAAAATAAATTATCGTATATGTATTGAATATAATATTTTTGACATTTTGAATCTGTTGCTTAAAACTTAGTATTGTAATCACATTTATCAATGAAAACTTCCTCAATATTTATTAAAATTCACAAGAACTAACTCTTGAATATTTATTATCTGACTGATTATTTTTCATGTCATATGTTTAATGCTAGCTATTTCATAAATAAATAAGGTAATCTTGCTACTCTTAAACAAGCCATCACAAAGAACTAGAAAGTGAGACGAGAAAGATATTTCATTATAGTGAATGTGACAAAGTCTTTCAATAAATATTCAACAAACCAAAGCAATCTCAGATTAGGAAAGTTTATTCAGCAGAGCTTTTGTCACATTTTCTCTAGTTATTAGCCTTTTCCTCAAAGCCAGTTTCTTGTCTAACCACCAATCTGATAAGGAAAATCTACAATGGGCAATACCCAGGAGAGGATTATAATATTAGAAGTAGCCTAGAATTTTCTATAACTGCTATTTGTCTTCCTATTAAACTTAACTGGCCTTTTTTCTTTTCTTTCACATGGATGATTTTTTGTGTGTATATGCACAAAATGAATGATAAAAAAAGATGATTAAATTTCTGAAAATCATTAATTAAGTAATCCTAATACAAGATGCAAAATTTGTTAGGGTTTACAGATGAATGAATGTAAGAACTCAAAAAATATTTGCTGAAATATAATTTTCAAAAAATATTCCTACCCATCATCCATTCAGGTCAGTTTTGAAATGAAATAAGTTTATAATGCTCAAGTTTCTTGTTATACTACAGCTTAATATTAGACAGTTAAAACAAAAGAAATCAGACCCTGAGGAGGATGAGAACATCAGATGCCCATGTAACTCAAAAGATTTTTATATTTGTATTGAAGTGGTTGCAGACTTTCAAAAGGCAGATAAAATTAATTTAATACAAGTGTTTCTTAACAATCATTTTAACAAGATTTGGCCTTCCATAATCAATAGTTATAACTGTTCATGGATCTTTACAGTAGCATCAAATATTAAAGAGCACTTTTATCATCAAAAGCATTTAATTAGGGAGATATATATACATTATCTAACAATAAGGCTGTGGATAAAAATAATATGAAACTAAACTGTTATAAGAAACTAATCTGGTTTTCATTTCCAAATAATTTTTTTAAATAACTGGTCTAATTTTTTTAAAATATATTTTCTATATATAAGAAAATCTTTTTATACAATTAATAGAAAATTCATAATCATTAATTACCACAAAAATATTACAAGAAATAGATACAAGATATAGCAACTTTGTTTTAAAAGCCTGAATATTTATATTGGTAATATTGCATAAAGATTTTCTTTTTATAATTTGGATTACAATGAAATCGACTTATTTCACAATATTTTTTTCTATAAATTACTCCATATTTAATATGTTTGGAGTTTTGAAAACATTTTTTTTAATTTTATGACAAGGAAGTATTTTTTTAAATATATGTGTTTATCACATCCATATTCTCAAATAATCAATGTGTTCAACAATAAAATTTAGAAAACAAATATGAATAATAAAATTTTCTAATTTCTGCTATAGAAAATATATATGTACATTAGCTGGCTTCAATTAAATTGCATTTTCTAATAAAATCCTAATAACTAAAAATATTTCCTACTTCTCATAATTTAGAAAAAATAATTTAAATAAGCCTCTCATACTTGATCATAGAATAATCCATTAAATTCTTCTCAAATTTTCCATGATTCTGAAAATCAGTTCCTGTATCCCAATACAGAAATAAGAAAATTTTGGAACCAATAAACATTTGGTTCCTGGGGTTATAATGCATTATTAAAAAATTAAAGACCTTTAACCTTGAAATTTATATATTAAATTAAAGCTAAGAAATATTTTGATTTGATACCGGCATTTTAAAACTGATATAATTACCTTTCGACGAATATACATATTATAAATATAACACACGAGCGAAGAAATCGGTCGCATTATGCACTCCTAACACACATAAAAATTGTTACAAAAGAGAAAATTGTTGCGTAATTTAAATACTTACAAATAATCAAAAATTGTAAAACAAAGGAACAAGGAAAACTATTGACAAGGTCAAGGGTTATTAAATTCTAGAAGTTCTATTCCCATGCAATCCTGACATAGGATGACCGAATCCCACATAACAACGTTTGATGAGCCAACCGACTTGTCTTGTTTTCAGTTTTCCTCAAATTGTTTTGTTGCCACCTAAATATAGCAGTCAAGTTTAATCAGCATTGTCAAGGCAAAAAAAAAAAAGAAAAAAAATGTCTAAATCAAAATATTTAAAAACTTATTTCATTGAGATATCATTTGATAAATTTATTTATTTACAAACTTTTTCATTGTTTGATTGATTAATTTTTCTTTAGTCACAATTATATTTTTTATTAACCTGGTGAAGAATATCGCAATTAAACTGTGAAATGTGGAAAGGAATTTGTTCTTTGCTTCAACTCTAGTAAGTTCAATCTATTTCAGATGTAAACAAATAGTTCTGGCTGAAAGTAAATAAACACTTTATATTATCTTAATCAAGACTTTTCGAAATTATTGTAATAATTTTGCGAATGTGTGTATAAAACGTGTACAGTTCCATAATTCATTTGTTTTTGTTGAAATTCAATGAAGTGTCAATATGACTAAGTAAAAAGAATGCACTTTAAATTTATTACGTTTGTTAAGAGAAATGTAATATTTTCGCATTTTTTCCCCCTTTAATTAATATACAATTTAACTGAATTAAAAATGTGCACAAGTTGGCTTATGAGAAGATGGCGAATGTGGATTCGTCCTGCTGTAATGACAGCTTATGGCTTGATTATTTTAATTATCTTGCCTTTTTGTGCTGTAAAATTTCAACAGAATGGCATGTCACCTCAAATGCAAGCTTGGTTTACAAGTGGTATTTTCGTATTAATGGCCTTGCCAATAACATTTTGGGAAATCACTCAACATTTAGTGCATTACAATAAACCTTATCTGCAAAGATACATAATAAGGTAATTCATAATTTTCTTTATTTTTCTTTCCAATTCTTTAATTGTGAACTTGTTAATTATTAAAATGAATGTATTACTTATTAATTACTACCATTTTTATCATTGATTAAGTTTTCATAATTATGTAAATAATACCTGTTAGATTCTTATTTAACTGTTTTGTTGGTGAGACAAAGCTTCTATTATTACATAATAGAGTAATATTATTGACATATTAAAAAATACAGCATGTTTAACCTAATCATTTAAGTTGATATCCACTTTAATATGTCATTTTGAATTTTTATTGTCTTAAACTTTTGTCTAAATATTTTTGCGTTATTGAATTACTTAGTTTGATAAATATTGTTTGATTAAAATTATAATTTTTTGTTTATGCTTGGTTGTCCTTGTTGAAAAAATGAATAAAGTGATTTTAGACTGTCAAATAAAACAAAGTGACAGTAACTTAGAAAAATTATTCCCATTTTTACTACAAATGGTTATATATTATGTTACTTTTAAATAATGCTCTTTGTTTAAATTTAACAATATGCTGAAGGAAAACATTAGTCACTCTACCAAGTGAAACTTTTAGTCTCACTGATAGCATTGTATGATTGTTCAAGGTTCATTCTATTTTGCTGCTCATCTAGGACCCCATTGCACTAGTGAAATAATCAGATATGAGTCACCAGTGGTCCTGATGCTGGTCACTGTATTATAGTAACATATCAACAAAAGTGGGAAAACTATCAAAAAGATCACAAAAGTTTATCAAATAACAAATTTGCATAATAAATATTATATATATATATATATTGGTGAATTAATATACTAATTTTTACTCCCCTAAAAGTTATTTTTATTTAACATAATTAAATTTTATTTTTCCAAAATAATTTTGATTTCTTCTTTTTAAATAATCTATATTTTTTTTTCCTTCTTTAGGATACTATGGATGGTCCCAATATATGCTTTAAATGCTGTGGGTATATTGTTTAATATATATTTTTAATATTTAAAATGTCTTATAAAAATTTTATATGCATATAAAACAGTATTTTTCATTATTATTTTTTTTTAGTGGCTTGCCTTAACTTTTCCAAAGACTGGTATTTACTTAGATACTTGTCGAGAATGCTATGAAGCTTATGTGATATATAATTTTATGATCTTTTTGCTGAATTTTCTTCATTATGAAATGGACATGTCTTCCACATTAGAAACTAGACCACCTGTAAAATATATATTTCCACTGTGCTGTTTTCCTCCTTGCCCTGCAGGAAAGTAAGAATTTTCAGATTTTTTTTTTCTTTATATTTTCTACTAATGTTCAATAATTTTTAAGTGAAAGTTAAAAAACATTAATATTAGAAGTCTAAATTAAGTTGATAACTTAAACTCAATCATAATACTTTAAGTTTGATGTTTCTATTAATATATTGTTCTTTTTGTTGAGATGGTAATTATGGGAGGACACAAAATCATGTCCTACATGTGATATTTTTAGTAATTATATATATTTTCTTCTTATACTTAAAATGTTTCTACAATGAAATGTGAATTTAATTCTAATATTGTATTTTAATATAATTTGATATTACAAATATCCATGAATTGTATACGAATATATAAGTCTTATTGAGAGTATACGATGCATTCCATTAGATGCAACAAACTTTTAAGATGCCAAGGAGCCTGTAATTCAATTATCTTTCTTAATAAAATAAGGGGTTTGAACGAAAATGGTGGGTCACAGTTTTTATGCCTTTATTTCCCACTTGAATAATTGAAAGATATGTAATTCAGTCATTGTGTCATTCATTTACATGTTGCAGAATTGTAAAATATTCTAATTAAAAGAAATTTCATGTATTCATTTGTTAAGCATGTTATATGAATTCATGTCACATAAGAAGTAAAACTTTACTGACACTGATTTTCTTGACTATTTTAAGAAAATTCAGTTAATTAAACTAATATTAAAACAAGTAATTCATTATTTAGTTAAGCATTTTAATTTGATCATCTTGGCAAATCATGGTAAATTTTAATAAAACCATTGCTTGTGTAAGTAGAAAAATGTCATTAACAAAACAAGTAAACATCAGTTCTTAATTTTACATTTGACAGTGTTGCATGTATTCCATTTTTAAAAGTTTATATTATTTCCAAGGAATTCAGATCTTAAAGCGAGTGAATTTGCATTATGTGTCACTTTTCAATAATGGTTCTCACAATAGAACCTCCTGTAACACAAGTTTATGGTATAAGCTTTGTTTATGGAAAGACAGCAGTTATTTGTGATAACATATTTAATATAGCTCAGACATAGCAAATCTTCATAAAACTCATTTAAAGATTCATAATAAATGTGTGAGTGACAGCTATCTATAGCTATTTTATTGTTCTATACTTGCTTTCATGTAATGAAAACATACAAACCTTGTCTTCCAATATTAGTTGTACAGCTTGATTCACCAGTAATTCGATTGACAATTACTTGTAATTCAGGTGTGTGTATGTTTGCCTGTGTGTGCACCCATACAGCTTTTTTCTCTCTTTCAGTTTAGTTTTTTTATCCATTTAGTTTTCACTGTCAGCTTAATTCCTTTTTCCTTTTAGATACTTAAAAACAATAATGACAACTAGTTACTTGAAAAACATTGTTTGTTTTATTGTGGCAGATACTTACTATTGGTGGACATATTACTGTATGATGTGTAATTACTATTTTTGCAAACCTTTTATTCATGTCATTTTAGTTATGACTATGTTAAAATCCAAAAAATTTATTAATAAATGGCAACATCTCATGTTCTCTTATTTCATACAGAATCTTTAAAGTATATACATGTGGCATTCTGTATTTAATTAAATGAATATATAAGTAAATTAATTAGTATTTAATTAAAAGAATATATAATGATAGCCTTAATGATTTATTATCTGCTTACATTGAAATTGTAAATAGAAATCATTGGAGAACAGGATTTCTTAAATTATATGCAGAAATTCAGTTAAAGAGTAATGCTCTTTAATTAAAACATTTTGAAATATAATATCAATATTATACACTAAAAAAAAATGCCTTAATTTATTTTGTTTGTCATTGTGTAGATACTTCATACAAGCATGTAAACATGGTATTCTTCAATATACAGTTATTCGTCCAGTTACAACTTTAGTATCTTTGTAAGTATATTACTTTTTTCACATTTTTGTAAAATTTAATGGTAGTATTTATTTTAGAATATTATTTCATTTTCATATAAAATTTCAAATGGTTTAATTGATTTCAGTTTTCCCCCCTTTTTAATTTATCTGTAAGTTGTTTATTTCAATATCTTAATTTCTGAAGTATGATTTAAATTTTTTTTTAATTTCTTATTTAAAATTCTGTGTCTATGCATTTTTTTAGCATAAAATAAATTAGTCTTTATGTGATATAATATAATGAGGAATATTTATTAATATGTAAAGTTATGATGAAAATGTACTATCTAGAATAGTACAATTAAACTTTTAAGAATCATTGAAATTAATATTGATTTTAAAATAACGTATATCAGATTCTAACATTAATTGCTATATATTATTTATTATTGTTTTTCTAGTCTTGAATTATTTGTGTATTATATCATAATGGAAAAGAATAATAAGTTTTGAAGAATTCAGTTGGGGATTATAATAAAATTTAATATTTCATATTATCTAGTTTCATGTTTTTGATTTCATTATCAAAATGCAGCATCTAAGAAATTAGATAGTTTTGTTTCAATGAGTAAATTAGCTGATTGTCAGTTAAGCGTAGATATTTAATATTAAATTTATCTTAATGATTTTTGTAGTTTTATATAAACATTTTGGATAAATTTACTTATTTGTATCAATGAATTATAATGTTATATAATTCCTATACCATTATATCAGACAAAAAATCTATTCTCTTACTCTTATTTATGGTTTGCAAAGTAAATTATTAAAATATGTAGCTAGGTATTTTGGATAAAATTCAAGATTTTGAGGAGATTTATTTTAAAAAGTTGAAATAGCAAACTTATAGTTGTTTTATTGCTTATTTCTTTTAAAGTTTTGAGATTATAATTTACTATATTAATTTATTTTAGAATAACGGAGCTTTTAGGTGTGTATGGTGAAGGAAAGTTTTCTCCAACATGTGCTTATCCTTATGTTGTTGCCATAAACAATGTATCACAATTTGTAAGTACTTTTTTCTCCTTTAAATGTTTTTTTATTCTTTTAAAACATTTGTGTAGCATGTAAACTGTAAAAGTCAAGTTTATATGTTTGTATGGATTTAAATTTTATTTTGTGACCAATTTTCAAATGTTAAAACTGATTTCTTATTAGTTTTAATAAATTCTTTCCAGCTAGACTTTTTAAAACACACACACACACACACATATTGATATGGAAACATTCTTTTTAAAATGTTTAAAAAATAATTATAATTAGTATATTCCAAAGTTTTAGTGGGAAAAAATGCAAGGTTTCAAAGAATTATATTAATAATTGAATATAACATTACTATTTTTAGTTTATGATTGATCTTATGTTTATTGTTCTTGAAATATAATGAATTGATTTTTAGTTTCCCAAGAATAAAACAAAGGCATGTAGGGGCCTTTTTATTTTCAATATTCTTAAGACCAATTTTTATTAATTGTCAGTGTGGCCTATGCATCCTCATTTGGAAATTGTCAAAATGTCTTATTTTGATCAGTATATATATTTAAAATGTTTATGTTATATGATAATAAATACATGGGTTATTCCTTCTTAAGTTTCTATGTTATTTTATTACGATGAAATGCTAATTTTATCTATAATATCTTAGCTTGGGTTTTATGATTTTTTCATAAACAATTTAAGTCTTGTTAATGATATTGTTTATTGACTCTTTACTTTGTAAAATAAGATTAGAACTTATAATATCAAACTGTTTTAAATTTAAATAATTGGATTCTGAACTTTCCCTTTTCTTTCAATATGACCATTTCAATAACTTTTCACAACTTATTTTATTCATGATTATAAAAGTTTGTTCATTTTTATGTAATGTTCATTTGTGCTTGTTTTGTTCATATCCATTCAAAAGAACTAAATTTTCAGTTTGCATATTAAATTCTAAGAATTAAAAGTCACTATTAATCTTTTAAAATACTTGTATAGAAATTCTGAGAAAAAAATCCTCATGTATCATGTTGATTAACTTTAAATGTTTATGTAAAGAAACTTTATTATTTCCTCCTCAAATCATCCATTCTCTAATCTGTAAATTACAAGGTATTATAAAATTAATATTTATTTTTCTAACAATAGAATTTTACAACTTTTTATTTGCTTATACTAGACCTATTTAGTTTTCTCCCAAGTGAAAGGAACTTTTAGAAAAATTTGTAGACTACATTTACAGCATATATTTAGTGGATTTAATGGAATTTTCATGCATACATGATTTAATAGTTTCATGATTATCCCATCTATTTAACTAAACTTCAGATTTTGAAAGGAATTTAAATATTGTGATAGTATTCTTTTTTTATTAGTGTTACTTACTATCTAAATAAGTATAGTTTGTTTTTACTTTACCATCTTTGCTTTATTCTTTTTATATGGGGATATTTAAAACAAATGTTTAGTAAATGATACTTACCATCTTTAATCCAAAATTAGTAGTAAGTTTGCAAATGCTATTGATTTTTTTTTTTCCTTTTTATAAAGGCTTTTTGTTTCACCTCATTTAGAATATAAAATGATTTTTTTTTAAATGTAGGCATTTGATTTATTATTATTGTTATAAAAGATCTTCTATGGTACATGACAATTGCATTATGATTTTGCATTTCTACTAAAGCATAAATATATCATTAAAAAAATGTGTTATGTAAAAGTTTTTTTTAATGTTTTTTAACATTTAGGTAGCTATGTATGCTCTTGTGCTTTTTTATCAAGCCAACAAAAAAGAATTGGCACCTATGAAACCCATTGCAAAATTTCTATGCATAAAGGCTGTTGTATTTTTCTCTTTTTTGTAAGTATTTATGTTGTAAATTTATTTTTCATTAATTTAGTTCTAGTACTCAATATAGTGTCTGTTTAGTGTTTTCATATGTATTATAATTCACTATAATGAAATATAAAATTTAATGATACATGCGTAAAATCCTGTCAACCAGATATGTTGTTAATCATTGTTGCCAAAACCAAAAAAAAAAAAAAGGGCTCTAAATAACATGTTTGATCTAAATTTTAATGCTATGCTATTGTGTGTCTGAGTGCAAGTAAAATATTTGATGCTCATTGACACTTTTTTGGGGGGCCCTCTTTCAATACCAGAATTTCATAACTTTGAATATTCTTTTATATTCAAGTTTTTATCATTTTATTTTTGTACAAGCAGAGAAGTTAACTATTAAAATTGAACTCCTGTTTAAAAAAACTTAAATAGTTTATCAAAATAACAACTATGTATTTGGTTTATAATTTTCCTCTATTGGCACAAAAATCAGGCTGTTTGACAACTGTTTTTTGTCTTGAAGAAAATGATGTGCTAAATTTCCTGGTGATTAAGAGTTTAATCATATATTGATTCAGTATATTTTTATGTTCAAAAAACATTGTTTGCTGGAATGATATATTTTTTTCTTGTTTGTGTTGTTTAAATAGTTTTTAAATTTGTTATAGAAGAATTTGGTGAATTATCTCATACTAAGCTATGTATTTTGGTGTGAAATTCAAAACTAATTTTGCAAAAAGTTTAGATTTATCAAGATAATCATAAATATAAGGTAGAATGAGTAAAATTATATTAAGGATTTGTTTATAAAACTGTTAAAAGATTGTGTACTTTTAAATAAGTAGGATTAGCTTCAAGTTTCTCTACATATACTAATAATTGGTATTGTTTTGAAATTCATGTCACTATTATGTTACTTTAAAGACAAATTTACTTTGTTAGTGGAAAGGCAATATAAAAGTTAAAATTAATTGAATTGCAAGCATTTTGGTGTTTTAAGGCCATATATAATCAAGCTTTTCTCTTCCAGTTTTCTATTAATAATACAGTTTGATGTTTCTGATATTAATAAATTGCCTTTAATTATTTCAGCTTTTGAAAGTATGTGTTGTGCTTCTCTCCTTAGAATATTTACTCCTTTGAGTTTTATTATTATCTTATGATTTATTGAACATCTTCTATTAGTGTAAAAAATATACTATTCTTGTACCTGATGATTTATCTTCATTGACAAGATTTATATTAATTAACTTAGTGTACTTTTCTCAAATATTTTATGTATTATATTTCACTATATATCCATTCTTACTTCAAATAGCAATAAATTATTTATCTTTGCAGCCAATCTGTAATCATAGCTATTTTGACATATATTGGTATCATAACTGATTCATTTGCTGCTCCTGGTTCTGATGTTGCTGAAGTTGGCAGAAGTTTGCAGGTATTATACTAAAACAAAAATCAAATTATAATTTCTTTTTAAAAGTATCTGATTTTAGAAATTTATAAATTTATAGGCAATTAATTATTGTATGTTCCTTGGGCTTTTACATTAATTGGATTGTAAACAATATAAAATTTGCAAGGAGCATTTTTTCAAGTCTAATAACAACATAGTATAAATTTTATATTTATTTATATTTAAAAATTTCTTTTATTTTGAATATTATATTTTCAAATGTGAAATTTTACATAAAGCTGCATTTTTTTCTCTAAAATAAAGATATTTTTCATAAAATCAAAGCTAAAACAATAAAACCTATATTTTTTTGACATATTCATTTTTCTGTCTATTTATCTTGCTTCTGTCTATGAATATGGTTAGATTTAGCAAACAAATTACTGAGTTTATTGAATTTTTGTTTCCATTTTAATATTAAATTCCAAGTGAAATCACATATATGAAATAAAGTCAATTCATATTCAGGAGATACATATCAATTTATTATATCTAACTTGATTTTGAAATCTATTGTGTGTGTTCCAGTAGGAAAACGAACATAATAATGTGATGCAGTATAAGCCACAACTTATTAGATGGCAAACACAGTTATTTATGTGTTAATGTGACTAGTAGCAGATTTAGTCTACAGAGAATGTACATTAGGTGACCCACTTTTGATAACTAAACAAGTTACTATAGCAAAATTTTAACTATAATAGCTTAAACAATATGTTAGTGATTTTTTTTAACTTTAGTATATGTTGGTAATTTTATAAATATGCGTTTTTATCTTTTTATTTATTTATTTAAAGTAAGCTCACAAGAGATAATTTTATATGCATAGTGCAAGGTTAAAACTGCAAAGTAATTGCAGAAATACATGTTAAAACCATAAATAAATAACATGGAAACACCTTACAGAGATTAAAAAAAGGGGCAAGAGTAAAAATAATGTCTAGTCAAGAATTTAAAAAATGTAGTTAAATCAGTAAAAAAAAGTTATGTAGATATAAGTTGAAAACAACTCATTTTAAAAATATTGGGAGTCTTGTGATTAATGTCAAGTTTAACAGAGTTCTATTAAATGTTTTATAAAATTTATACAATATGAGCTTATTAATATAATTAAACAATCATTTGAAAGAGTATTCTGGTTTATTTAAGATCTTACAGGCATGATGAATTCTAGAGAACTCAGTATATCAGTAGAGTTGTTGAAACTATTGATAAACTTATAAAAGAATATAACTCAAGAAACATCTCATCTATAGCACAGAAAAAGTAAATTAAATATACCTTGTAGACAAGAAGATGATATACAGAGAATAAAGTTAGTTTATCTAGCAAAGGATATGCTGCAAGAAATTAGTTTGAATACTTTCAATAATTTGAATTTTAGTATGGTAATTGGTATTCCAAATAATGCTACAGTATTCCAGATAATATCTAATATGAGCATAGTGTAAAAGGAAGATTTCTCTGGAGAATTCCCTAGTTTTATGTTTGAGAATTTGGAGCATTCCATAGGGTTTGGAAGCCGTAGAATCAATATATTGGGAAAAGTCAAGTTTATTATCAATAAGGATATCCAAATCTGCAGTTGGATATATGTGTAATAATACACGATAATTAATTTTATAAATCTGGTTCCAAGTCTGAACTTTTCTTGTATAACTAATAATACTACATTTATTTATATTCAGGTGCGACATTGTTGTATACAACATTTATAGAAAGAGCCAGTATCTCTGCAGAAAGATAGAATTAGTATTAGAATAATATACAAAGCAACTTCAAGTTTTCAGCAGATAGCAATGAGATAGTATACTTAAAAATTCTTGTAAGGTCATTAATGAATAAAATAAAAATTCCAGATTAAAAAATTTTAAATACCTGAAAAATCATATAAAACTAAAATGAAAATCATATAAATTATTAAAATGAATACTGATAATATTACATAAGTGAGAATGAAGCCAATCCATCTGGTTGACATGAAAACGAAAAATATGTATCTTATGTAAAATAATTCTAAAATTTATAGTGTTAAAGGCTTTAGAAAAGTCTGTAAATGGCAATAAGTTGTAAACCAATTTCAAATTTGAAAAGTAATTTATTTGCCAAGCGAAACAAATTATTGATTGCTGAACATTTTGGAATAATGTTGAGATGAGGAAATTAGATTCTCAACGTGAATTATTCATGCTGGAAAAAAATTTATGAGTTTTAATTTTTTTTAAAATTTTCACATAGGATTTAAAATAGCATTAGGATGATAATTTTTACAATCTTGTGTGTCATCTTCATTTAAAAGCAGGAATAATTCTTATTTGTTTTCAGATATGTAAATACATTAGATCTGAGCAATAAGTTAAATGAAATAATGTATACTTTGTATAAATAGATAAAAATAATTATTTTTGATTTACTTATGTATTTAAAATTTTTATTTCTCATTTCAGAATTTCTTGATATGTATAGAAATGTTCATTGCCTCAGTTGCCCATTATTTTGCATTTTCTCATAAGCCATATATTGACATGGCAGCCCAGCAAGTGCCCTGCTGTCTGTCTTTCATGAGCATGTGGGATGTTTCAGATGTAAGACAAGATGTTTCAGATCATATTCGGCATGTTGGTAAGTTCCTTAATTAATAGACAATGATTTTAATAAGATTAGGTTTATTTGTATAATAAGACTTACTTTATGAAAGAGAAAACAGAAAACACTCTACAGAATAGATAGTGTCCTAAGTGGCTTAGAGTAATCCAGATTTTGTATGTACTTATATATATATATTACTTGGAATTATTAACTAGAAATCAATCAAAATTTCTTCAATAATTGTAAAACATATTATTGTACAAAAGGTTTAAAAGAATAATATAAGTGTTTATAAAAATTAAAATTACATTTATTTTAATAATTTTTTTAATATTTATTACTGGGTTTTACGATAATTGTTTTGTATTTTAATTCCTAGATAAGAAACCATGCACTTAACAACAATGATAAATAAATTTTTCTGTGTTGTTATAGCTGCTATTGTAATTTAAAGTAAATTTCAAAAAATTAAGATAGGTTAACCTAATCAGTTAACATTTTAAAGTTACAATGTTTCTGGCTTAAACTTCATATATATATATATATA
>JAPMOQ010037223.1:0-22172 GCA_026543055.1 Argiope trifasciata | reverse complement strand
ATAAAATCTCTCTTTTCTAGTGTTCATCAAAATCTTTACATTAAATGGAATGCAGTTTGTTTTAATAATGCAACTGTGGTAGCAAGTTTAATTTTCTTTTAATGGCTAAAAAGATTATTTTTATATTATTAGTTTAACACAACATTACAACTTTTTTATTATTTAAAAATATATTACTACAAATTTCAATATATATATATATATATATAAACAACATGCATATTTTGAAGATTTTTATTTTTTTTAAATATTTTTCTCAATGAAATAGAAATTGGTTTAATGTTCTATTAATTAAAAAGTTTTATATAATAACATTGGTTAGCTCAATTTAAATCATATGAGCTTTCTCAAAATACTTTTGAAAATAAAGAAATAAAAGGAAAAATTTGATCAAAGCAAAATTAGCCCACTTTAGTTGCATTGCATTAATATTTATATATTTTAATTAAATCAGAAAATTGTCAAAGAGATAATACAGAATATGTTTTTAAATTGTTTTACACAGCCCTACTAGATGATTTTGATGCAAAATTATTCATTGTAACAGCATAATTGGTTGCATAATGGAGTTACTAGCAATATTAAACTGAAGTTTTTCAAACAATGAGTTATATCTTTTTCTGAACTGAAGCTACAACAATGCAAAATTTTCACTGTTCTGTGTTTAAAAGGTCATGACAAATTTGAAATTAATGCAATATTTAATTAAATAAAATTTTTTAGTAAAATATTAATTAAAAAAAGTACTAGTATAGCATTCAAAATTTAGTATTTTCTTGTTGGACAATTTTAAAGTTGATATCTTTTGTAATTCTTAATATAATTATGCATTTTATGGTATACAAATATTGTATTTAATTGCTCTCTCTCATATATGGGAGAGAGATTAGGTAATAAATAATTTAGACAGAAGGATTTTATTACTACCATTTTTAGTCAAATTTTAAAATAAATGAATATATATTTTTAATAAGCGTTACTATTATTTTCTCAAGTGATTGACAAATTATTATTGTGAGAAACAGCATTTTAAATCTATTGCCTGTAAAAATGAAGTATATATTTAAATTTTGTTTTTTGTAATGATTGGAAACTATTATGTTTAGTATCATTATTGACATTAAAAAAATTAAATACTGACATTTAATTTTTTTTTTTCAGGGAAAAGAGTGAAGATGTCTGTTTCTGGTAGGCATTTAGCTGGAAGTGAAGAAGAAAAACAACTTCTTGTCCCCAACCATGAAATGGAAAATCCATCTACGTCATCAGTGAACTATGATAGTATAGGATACAGAACTGCTTATGCTAGTGCTTCTTCTACGCAAAACAAAAATAACTTATATGAAGAACCTGAAGATCTCAGTCATGAAGTTCACACATAAAATGCTACAGTTTTGTAAATACTACACACAGAGAGCGATTAAAATGTACATAATGCACAATTTTGTTAGCCAAAATCTTTATAAAATAATTTGTAATATACTTAACAAGACATAAAGCATATATTCAGAAAATAATTAGAGCAATTTTTTTTTCACATTGAAAAATATTCATCAATTAAAATCCCAACTTAAATTATTATTAAAATTTGCTTTGATATAAAAACTATTAAAGCACACAATATTAATTAAAAAGCCAAGACTGAATTCATGAAGAAATTGAGATATTTTATGAATTCAAGTGAATTTATTGTCTTTCTATAATAAGATATCACACGACTGTTCCGAGGCACATGGATAAATTTCAATGAACAGACTGCTTCTGTAACACTAGCAGAAATTAAGGTCGAGTCCTAAAGGCATGGTTCAACCCTTCCAATATGATATATGTCCCATCATTTGTAAGGTGTACTTGACACCACACCATTTCATATCCGAGGTGTCCCCCAGTGCTTGTCTATATGATATATATTATTGGCAAAATTTTTGATAAGCTATTGTTACTTGCAACTAATAAATCATAAATAATAGCTATATTTTTCAGTAACTTTCCCATAGGTTTAAGCTGAATATTTCATTCACAAAAATCAAATTTTTGGAAATCTAAGTGTGTCTTTAATTTTATATTTCTCTAAATATGCTATTGACGAAATATAACTAAATATAAATATTGAAATGCATTAAAATATTATTTTGGAAAATGAAAAGAACTCATAATACCAAAATAAGGAAATATAGAATAATTTTTGTATTTGCCATCCAGTGTATCATATGGTAATATTTCATTTCATTAAAAAAAATTTTAACTTATTAATCTTTATGAAACAAGGACTTGTACTAGTTAGGATATGAAATTTTTTGAAACTTCACATATTTTAATTATATTATAAAATTGTTTCCACAGTTTATGTTATCTAATGCATATTCTACTCATATATAACATTGAAAATACAGTATGTATATTAATATATGTAAGCAGATTTGTCTTATCTTTCAAAAATGAGATCTCACTATTTTCCGAATATATCTAAGACTTACTTTTTGGTGTTTTATAATGTCAATATAAATTGTGATATATTATCATGATCTTTACCTATCGTCCACTATTAAATACCATTGAAAATCAATTATTTAAAACAAGTATATAATTCAAAAATTTTGAAGAATCAAATAAAGCATTTTTAAATTGCCATATACATTATCAGTAAAAACTGTATATTATTTAAAGTCATAACATAAGGTATCTACATGTTTACAAACTCACCAAAGTTTAATTTTTTTTTTTTTTTAAGCTGTATTATGAAATTGTGCCCACATAAACAAATATTGTTTGGCAAAGTTTATCAATTTAACTTTTTCATCTTTCCCGGTCATGTTCATTAAGTAACAAAGAGATAATGGCCCAAGCAAATCCTTATATAAATTAAAATTAGTCTTTTTTCATAAATCTAAATTTTAGATTTGAATTCTAAATATTCAAATGTGTCACTATTTTGACATTGATGGTGCTAGATACAAGAAATATGACTAGTATATAATATAGAAAAAATTTTATTCAACTAACACAAAACATTACACGATCTTTTAATCTTTTGGAGAAAACAATACTTTTTCCATAACCATGTGTGGTGATGCAATTGATTCAATGCCTTCTTCAGGATCTGTAAAATAATTTAATATTATATTTGTATATTAAACAATAATTATATAAATAATCAATTCATCTATATTTAACTCTTAATTTCTTTAATTTTAAGTATCTAATTTTAATCAGCTGCAACATGTCATAAATCCATTAAAAACTGTTTACTCTTTTATGGAAAAGTGCTTTCTCAAACATATATAAACTTTAAATATGTATCCATGCTTTTTTTCCCTGCACCACCTCCATTGATAGTTTTCTACGACAAGTTCCTAGTCATGATGTTACAGAACTTATTTCGTCTAACAATGAAGAAATTAATAAAAGAATGATTTTAAATGACCACTCTACAGCTGATTTTACAAATAATATTTCATATAAAACTGGAAATATCAGATGTTTCAAGTTACATCAAGAACAAATGATAAACTTTTTCCATTAGTCTAATGCATTAAAATTTAAAAGACAAGCAGTTGATTTTGCTCAATAGATCTTAAACATTGTCTAGAACTTTCACAATATAACTGTAAATATATAAAAATTGAAACTATCCAAATCTTAAACAATTACACTTTCAGATTATTAAAATATTTGTAAGATATTAATGACAAAAATATCAAGTAATTTTTTTCAAATAACAATAGAACCGAAGGACACTGCTTTTAAAGTATATTTCATTATTTTTTTATATTATCTATATAAAGTTTAAAGCAAGAGTAGCTAATTCTTGGATCTTGATTTGGTTGTATTTTAGCTATGATAAACATCCAAGATTACACAATATACTATAACTAACAAAGCAAAAAAAAAAAATTAATTACAATATTTATTGGATGCTGCCAATTCATGGTATCAAAATGACAGTGGAAGCTTACTATAGTAAAATAAATCGAAATTATGTAAACCTGATCATTTGAGAAATTACCATGAAAAATTTTCTACATTTCAAAATATACGCTGTAAAAGAAATTTTCAAATAAAATATCATTACTACATAAGTATCATTGCTATATTGTTAGAAATGATTAAATAAAGAAAAATGCAAGCAGAATTGAAAATAAAGTTTCAGTCAACACTGCCCTTCACCTAATTATTAACCTAATCAATTACAGAATGCAGAAAAATTATAAAATGTTAATAAATGCACTTTAAAAACTTGTTTAGTAAGAATATAATAATTATAAAACAAATTCTAACTTACCAGTAAAGATGTAATCATCAAAATCAATGAATTCATCTCTCCCTTCAAGAGTCTCTAAAGCTATATTAGAACTTGGAAGAAAAGGGAGTCTTTGAGTCTAGAAAATACAAATAGAAATCTTTCAAGTATGGATAATGCTAAATAAAATCTACACAGAATATTTTGAATGGATAAAATCCCTCTGTATCCACTGATTGGCCAGTATTTAAATTTTTATTAGGAAATAAGCTTGTTTTATACAAATCACTTTCACATCCACTAATTATGTATCCATTTTTTATTTTGTTCAGCAGTTGACAAAAAATACTAAAAAAAATGTGAGGAACCAGATCCAGGGAAAATTTCATGCAATTTTACATATATTTGCAATAAATATATACTTCAGGACATTTTTGCCATATAAAATCCTCACAATTGAAAAATATTTCAAAAAATAGTAACTAAATACTATTAAATGCTGAATAAAAGCAGCAATGAAGCTATTAACATTTTTTTTATGTATGATGCTGTAAGTAAACAAAGCAGAAAAAGACCCCAGGCATATCTTGTAAAAATACTGGCATCTTTACATTACATATTCCACACTACAACTAGACAGACTAGCTAAGTTCTCACTGCAATTATTAAGAAAATGATAAGTATAATATTTGTCCCACCTTTGTTTGTAATAACTGCAATTTTCATCTTTGCCAAACAGTAAAAAATTTTGACATTCTAAAATTCAATATTTAAAATTTTATGTTCAAGATATGTTATTCTCGCCTACTAGCCACAAACACCTTTATTCCAGCTGATCATAAAATGATAGACTCAGGCTTAGAAGCATTTCCTAACCCCACATGATTGGCATGGTTACCAAATTAGAGATGGAGAGGATAGAGTGAGAAAGTCTAAACATTAGTTTTCCACTCTTAAATAAAAAAACTATTCATATGAAAGAATAAAAATTAATTGAAAAGCTATTGTTATTAAAAGCATACAATAAGCAGTCATATGTTAGGATGTATTAAATATATCAGAAATAATTTGGTACTATATATATATACACTGATGGAAGAAAAAATCCCAACACTAGGAAGGAGCTGTGCTAGATAAACGAAATTTGGTAGGCATGTTTATATGTTTCATCGAAGCAAAGTACAAATGTGAGTCAATTTCCCTGAAAATTTCTTCAGAAAATAACCTATCCCCATTAATTGGAATTTCAATTCAGATTTCTGTCATTAATGCTTCTATTTAGATTTTGAAAGTTGCTTTTATATGCAGAAGACTGTCAGCTATTTTTTATAAAAGAGCTTGCTTCATGTGCGTAGTTTTTAAGAAGTAAGAGTCTTGTTAATAATTGCTATCAAATTTGGTTAGTAAATTTAATGCAAAAAATTTCAGAAACTCAAAATATGATTTTAAATCTTATTTCTTACTCTCTTATTATATCTACATAAAAGCATCTTTAAGATGATTTCAAAAGTTTATGCAATTATAATTTTTTTTAAAAAAGTTATTCAATATTAAAAGCAGAAAAATACTAAAATTGTGTCGTCTTTTTCCTTGGAGTAAAAAGGAATTAATAATACTTCAATAAAGAAACTCGTAAGTATTATCATAAAAAGAGGTTTAAATGAAAATATTGGTTTATATATAGAAATAACGAAGATATTGCATATACACTGATGGAGAAAAAATCCCAACACTAGGAAGGAGCTATGCTAGATAAACGAAATTTGGTAGGCGTGTTTATACATCTGCGTAAGTGTGGCGGTAGTTGCAACACTATGAACATGCAAATGAGGTTTGCTTTAAATAAGCGCTGTAAGGTTCGTGATCGTTATTTACAGTTGAGATTTGACATAGTGGGTTAATGTTAGTCAAGGATGCTTCTGAGAAGACGAAGAAGGCATTATCAACAGCTCACTGAGTTTGAACGAGGTCGTGTTGTAGGGCTACGAGAAGGTGGATTTTCTTTCCGTGATATTGCTGAAAGACTTGGCAGGAATGTATCTACTGTGCATGAGTATTGGCGGCAGTGGTCAAGGGAAGGTACTGCCTCAAGAAGACCAGGTTCCGGGAGGCCACGTGGTACTACTGAGAGGGAAGACCGTCGTATTCGGCGTATGTCTGTGGCTAGTCGTACTGCATCTGCAGCTGAAATTCGAGCTGCAGTTGGCACCACAGTGACACAACGAACTGTTACAAATCGGTTACTTCAAGGACAGCTCCGAGCCAGATGCCCTGTACAGTGCATTCCACTGACTCCAAACCACTGCCATTTGCGACGTGAGTGGTGTCAAGCTAGAGCTCATTGGAGGACGGAGTGGAGATCTGCTGTGTTTTCTGATGAAAGCCGATTCTGCCTTGCTCGCAGTGATAGCCGTTTGTTGGTTAGAAAGAGGCCAGGTGAACGCCTGCTAGTGACCTGTCTGCGGCCTAGACACACAGGGCCTACTCCAGGAGTTATGGTTTGGGGAGCAATTTCGTATGACAGCAGGAGCACTCTCATTGTTATCCCACGCACCCTGACTGCAAATTTGTACATCAGTCTAGTGCTACAACCTGTTGTGCTGCCATTCATGAACAGCATTCAAGGGGGTGTTTTCCAACAGGATAACGCTCGCCTTCATACCGCTGTTGTAACCCAACATGCTCTACAGAGTGTCGACATGTTGCCTTGGCCTGCTAGATCACCAGATCTTTCTCCAATCGAGCACGTATGGGACATCATTGGATGACAACTCCAGCGTCATACACAACCAGCATTAACCGTCCCTGCATTGATCCCCCAAGTACAACAGGCATGGAACTCCATCCCACAAACTGAATCCGACACCTGTACGACACAATGCATGCTTGCATTCAAAATTCTGGCGGTTACACCAGTTACTAATGTACCAACATTTCACATTTGAAATTGCTCTACCTGTGATCTTGAAACTTTAATCAATTAAATATGTTACCTAGACAAATGTATTCCTAAAATTTCATTACTGTACACTAATTTTTTCTTGGTGTTGGGATTTTTTTTCTCCATCAGTGTATATATATATATTTGCAATTCCATTCTAATGCGTATGAAACAGAAAGAAAATTAAACCATGTTAATTTTTAGATTGATATCTGTATTACTTTAAAAAAAATCAGCTTTCTCATGAAAAAAAAAATGCATAAGAATGATTACTAATACTTTTATGTCTACTAAAACTTACAAACTAAAAAACTTTTTTTCAAAACAATAAAAAAAAAACTTATTCAAAATTTTTTTTATTTATTTTAGATGGTATTATATTGTCAGGGGAAAAAAAGTAGTAATTTTTAAAAATTTTATTTAAAGGGCAAATGTTTTTGAAAAAAATAATAATGTGATCAGACTTTATTCTCCAACAAAGTGGCAGGAACATAGAAGGTTTCAGAATGCATTATAACAGTAATGGCTGCAAAAACAGAGTCATTTTTTGTAAATTCAGGCATAGTGGTTTCAAAAAGGTTTAGGAGCTGGAGAATCACCAATCATTGGGTTAACATTTGTGACATAATGTTAAGTTTCAAATTTAGTTTCCACCCTATATTTTTTCTTCTGAAAACTGTCTAGTATAATGCCTATTGAAATCATAAAGCAGCATTTTCTGAATATGATCCCTACCACCACCAATCTGCAAAACAAAAAGTTTGTGTAGCACATTTAGCAAGGACCCAAAAAAGAAATCGAACACATCTTGGGCCTTGAGTCCTTGCAAGAGATGAAATTCAAGAGCTACGGAAGCCCTAATATATCTGTTGAAAGAACCATGCAGTTTACAAGCTTTGGAATTTATGTTATGGCATAGTAAACTTACAAGTGAAAATTTTATGTGACTTGAAACATGATATCAGTTGAATGATTTAATTTTTATAATTAAATTATGTCTAAGACCTTTTCACTCTAGTAAAATGTCATCATAGTCATTTTTTCAAATTAAGAGAAAACTAAATTTTTAAATTATCAACACAGGACACATTTTTTTTTTTTAAAAATTTAAGTGGAAGACAAAAATACCTTTTTCACAGCATTCTTCTCATGGATAATTCTTAAAGGTGCATGAATTCCTTGACAAGATTGCAGGTATGCTAACCCCATTTTTTCAGCATTAAGTTTGAACTGAAAATAAATTTTAAAATTAAGATAAAAACAAATATGTATGCCAGAGTGTGTGCAGTACAGATACAGAAAATGAGAAATTAAATATAGTAATATAAAAATGCTATACTACATGTTCTCAAATAATTGTCAACAAGGCACTAAAAGAAACTAAAGAAATTTCAATGATGCATATGCATATGAGGATACAGTAAACAGAATATACTAACTTAAAAAACTTTTTGTAATTAATTGCTGACTTTCTAATACAAGGGATAGTTTTAATAATTTTATAATTTCATAATTTTCACTCACTTTTCATTTTTTTTTTTCGCTCATAACTTTTATTTTCCCCATTAATATTTTAACAAAAATCACCTTTTATACTTTTCACAAAAATGCATAAACAAATTTAAAATAAGTGTTAATATAATAAATAACTGAAAAGTTTTGAACTATTAAATAAAATTGTTTCTTTTGTTTTTCCAACTACATATCCCTTCTATAAATAAATTTGCAAATTAAAAATTACTAATTTCAATTATAATTTACTACATTTTTATACATACATAATAACAAGTCTACACATTTGCATTAACATGTCATAGATAACATTATAATTATACATTATAAAAGATTCCCGTGAATCTTTCTTAAGAGCTAATATGGAATGATAATTAAAAATCTTTTTTTTTCTGCTTTACACTTAAAAATATAAAATTATCTAATGGAATATATGAACTCCATTATGATTTTATTCAAAACAAATTTAAAGAAAATTTTTAAAAATATTTCAAAAAATATTATTTTACCTATTGTATGAAATTTTAATATGTACTCAAATACGAGATATCAGATTAGACTAGTAACAAAGTGAATCTAAGAACTATAAACAATTAATAATGAATTTTAACCCAAGCAATCTTTTCAGAAACAAAACTTTTCAAGCATTGAAATTATTCACAAACTAACCTTTTTTTCACTTTGTTCTAGAGCATGAGGACTACACAACTGGCCCCTAACAGACATAAATCTACAAACAGGATGAGTAATAATTAAAATAGGATAGAAAAATCTGACACAAAATAATGTTCTTCAATATTTTTAAATTTTCTTATAATTCTAGAAAAATTTGAAATCTTACAAATTTATATTTTGAAACTTACCCATCTGTCATGGTATTATATACAGAAAAATCCCCAGTTTCTTTAATCTGAACTTTTTCAGCAACATCTGGCTTGGGTTTAAGTGAAGGGAAATCCATTTTTAAGCAATATAAAACTGAAACACATAAAAAAATTACATTTGCAGAATTTAATTGTTGATTGCCCATAAACAATTTACAGCAAATTTTAATAAGTGAATTTTGTATAAACATATTAAAATGCATTAATTAAATAAGACAGAATATCTTATGAAGATTAAACAAAAGGACTTTATAAATTAAAGTAATGCAGAGAAATAATTCATATCAATAATTCAGAATAGGTATCAGACAATAATTAGTTCTGAAGTTACAAAAAGGACATAGCAGCCCCAGATACTATTCTGAGCAAATATTTATAAATTAATTTTAAGTAAAATAAGTTAATCAAAACAAAAAGCATATTTTTCAATCAAACATGATTAAGTTAACTGTAGCTCAAATACAATAATGAATAAACAAAAGCAGATTAAGATAAAAAAAAACATCTTTTATATTGATTCATACTTTTATTAAGTCAAATTTTTTTTACCAATTTATCCATCAATATTATAGCATAATTTTTATTAAAACATCAACATACTATCACAGAACAATGTAAAATAAATAGCAAAAACATAATGACATGAACATTTATTCGTCATGTAGCAGTGAAGGGTACTTATCCCGTTATCCGGGTGTAAAAGTTGCCAGTGTGAAACAAACGCAAACCAAATCACCTAGCCAAGCATTGAAGAATATTGTAAGAATTTTGGCAGAATTCTATATTATTTGGCAATTTTTCATTGCGTACGGCAAATGGAAAAGTATCCAGTGAAGTCACATTGTCTTTATTCTTTGTTTCTCTAACTGAAATCACACACCAATAGTGATAAGCTTGGCTAAAGAGAATAGTGCAATAACCATAACTGAATATTTTTTATACCACATGTAACAACTTACACTTACAACTTACTTTTTTAATAATTGGCAAGAAACCACAACAAAATTTTAAATTCCCACAAATCAAAAAAAAAAATAATAATAATGAATATATAAAAAAATTATCAAACAATAATTCAATGATAAAACAAACTAAGTAAATAACATTAATTAATTATTTCTTCCAAGATTTCAAAAATTAATGGCGGAAACAATATACTAATAATTGTTAAGAAAGTTGATATCATAGAGCTGGTATACTGATAGAGGAAGTGCAACCCTACTTTCGTGTAGGACAAGATAAAAGCACGTGACTGGGGGACAGAATTTGTGTTAGCTGTAACCACATTCTCCGTTCCCCATTATATTTCAATGGCAGATTTTTTCCCGCTTTTAACTGTTGGAATTTAAAACTTATTTAAGCCATG
The DNA here is from genome assembly GCA_026543055.1 of Argiope trifasciata. Taxonomy (NCBI): domain Eukaryota; kingdom Metazoa; phylum Arthropoda; class Arachnida; order Araneae; family Araneidae; genus Argiope; species Argiope trifasciata. Next base: position 11,229 of record JAPMOQ010037223.1, on the reverse strand, counting down.
GTTACCTATGGCTGTGCAATTGGATGCAAAGAAAAGGCTTCTAAGGATAGTCCTGTATCATTTCACAGGTATTTACAATAAACTTATTCTGTTTACATCCATTTTAAGTCAATTTAAAATTTCGTAATCTCAATTACTCAGTCATTTTGGTGTTATAACTGATTAATATTTCACAGTTTGGCTTAGTTATTGTATTGAATTTATGTAACATGTTACTAAGCTTCGTTTAAACTGATGTAACTGCATTATATTTTGCTAATTGCTTTATTTTAATCTCGAATGTGTTGCAAGTGCTTGGCTACAAGCTTGGCGGGAATTTTTCTCGCCAATACAAGTGTTTACATAAACATTATTGACCGATTAATAATTGTGTATTTATTTTAATGCAAATAAAGTTCTTTATTATTTCCAATATCTTGTTTCTTTTTAACCATAAATATTCGAATTGTATTATATCGTGAACAATATTAAATCCAATCTAAATTTTGCAAAATAATTTTTATGGGATATTTACCTTATTGAACAATTTTCCTTAATAATGCTTTATTAATAAAAGCGTACAATAAAATCTCAATATTTAATTACAAATATAAATTAATAATTTATATATATTTGTAATTTTTATCATTTTTTTTTATTTAATTAAGCACTAGTTTTACTGTTAATATTCATTTTGTATAAAATGTTCAATATTTATAATTTACATAGCAAATATCAATGGAAACATAAATCAAAATTTTTATCAAGGTTTCCGAAGGAAGAAGAAAGGCGAAAACTATGGTTGTCATACCATTTGATAATACATTTTTTTTTTCTTATGTTTACATCATAATTTAGGATTACACACCATTTTCTAACGAATGTAAAACCTTGACAAAATAAGAGTCAAGATCTTGCTATTTGATACAAATTTTATTACTCATCTATGCCCTAAGCTATTTTTTAAAATTTTTAATCTGTAAAGAAATTGGAATAAATAATAGAAAATCGTTTAATTTTTTTCATAAGAAATTGTTTTAATAAAACCCTATTGGGCATGAATTGTAATTTTTATTTTTATAGAATTTGATTTAAAAATGCTATTCACCTAAATGCTTATAAAACTAATTTGCAAGAATATATTTACAGTTGTTAAATAATTTTAATATTTATAAAATTGACTGCCTAAAATTATATTTACATCTTCATACAAATAATAAATAACAACAAAGTAGTTTTGATCGAGTTAGATTATAAAAATATTTATTAATTTCGGTTTTAAAAAATTTGTTGTGTGGCTCGAGTCAATAAAATTTCTGAAATGAACAGTCTTCAGAATAAATATTTAGAATTATGGTAGTTAAAGATTTTCTCTCTTTTCAAAAATAATTAAGTAATCTCTTCTCAATTCTTTTAATTTTTTAATATTTTTTAACTGGGATACTAAAGTAGAATCAACAGATAAATGGTTTTAGAAAAGGTTTCCTACCAGTTTTAAACTAAAAAATATCTGCAATAATAAGTAAAATTGTTACAGACATCTATAATATATAGTTTAAGCTTCTATAATTTCTATATCTCATAACATGGTTAGTATTGATATTTATTATTATATTAAGTTTATTGAAATAAAAAGACTTAAGTCACTTTAATAATCTGTTTTTAAAAAGCTGTTTTTTATCTGTTAGAGAGAATGATAGAAAGTATTTTAGCATGTAATGTAAAATCTTGAAATGTTATTAGGCAAACAAAAGAAATAAAATGTTCATTTAAAGAAGAAAAATAATCACTTTTCATTAATGCACAAAAACAAAGTGAAAAAATCTAAATATAATTTAACTCGGATACTGGTGTAATATATATATATATATATATATATATAAACTGCTTAGGAAATGAAATATGATTTATTTTTTAGGATTTCCGGTTGGTTTAACAGGAAATGAAAACCGACTAGACACATTGTCGGGAAGCAAAATGTTGCGCGGCAATTTTTGAGTATGCCAACATTTGCGATATGGCGCCAAAAATGTGTTCTTTTTCCCAGATTTTTCTACCGTCACGTGACACATGTTGGGTACGCTTGTTGAGACAGGAAACAAGCAACTAGCTCCCTCCATTTATATATCAGCTCTATGGTTGATATCATCCCGGCTACGCAAAATTTAAAAAATATTTTTGGTCATTATACATTCATTTGAGACCAAGGAACAATGAGTGCTTCATAGCAAATTGTAAATTTTTAAAAACAATACATCATCAAATATATTAATCTGTTTTTTAAATTCTTATTGTATTAGTTAATTTGATAGATTTTTAAAATTAATCTTAATTTTTATCATCTTGGCAAGAAATCTGGTCAAACATTAATAACCACATATTCAATTTTGCCTTGTGAATGAGTTTATTCCAAGGACAAGAAAAATTTTAACAAAAGATTGTCTAATTAATTAACAATGACTTGAAACTTTTAAAACTTTATACGTTACATTTCTAGATTATAAATATTTAAATTATAAATTACAAACTGTTAAATCAGAGTCCAAACCAAAAGAAACTTATTGCAAAAACACAATATGAATCACAATATATGCTTGTATTTTTTTATTACTTATTTTGAAATTTAATAAACTATTGAAAAATAATCAATGGCTATGCATGGTAAAATTTATGAATGAGCTTTTGAGAATTCAAAATGTTAAGAAAATAATTTAATATATTTTTAATGAAAATGTAAAACTAGAATGATAATAAAACCATAAATCAAATTATATTTACTAATTAAATAAGAAGGCTAATCACATCCTCTCTAGCAAAATATTCTTAGCAAAAATTAAAATCAGAAACAACAAATTTGACAATCCGGTATGAGAAAAATAATTCACTGTAAACAATTGAATTTTTCAAACTACTAAAAAGAAATTGAAGCAATAATTCAGATTATTAATTTTCATTTATTTCCTCAATATATAATAAATGGAACCATTTATTAAATAAACTTACCGCTTTAAAAATGAGAATAATTACTAACTTCGCTTAGTCACTTTCAAAAACAATACGTTTGACAGTTAAAGTTAACACTAAAAATTTTGTTGAATTTCAATGTTCACCTGCATTGATATAAAATATTAATTAGTTATATAAATGATTAATATTAGAAACTTGTTAATATGGATCTTTAATGAAATAAAAAAACAAAAGATAATAATGTGGTTTTAATATTGTATATTTGATTTATGGCCGTACTGGCAAAAAATTGGAGAAAAAATATATTTTCTTTGTCAGCAAACGTCATTGCCTACGTCATCCTTCATAAATAACGAAAGTCAAACTGTCACAAAATCTCTAAATAAACGTTGGAAGTAGTCTCCTCAAAATTTTATCAAATTTTATCAAACCTTGAAAGTTAAGAACTCATTGGATAGAGTTTGAGCGTCGTGCTCAAATTTTTATTTTGTGTTCCACACACAGTTTATTTTCTGTACCGTAACTTAGAAAACCCGAGGGGGGATTTCAGGTGTTCTTTTTTTTGATCAATTAAAACCAAAATTTGATACATAAATACAGTTTTAGCAACAACATAACATACCAGATTTCCTTTATTTTAGCATTTACCAAATATCGAGTTTGTATGAATGCAAATATATAGGCTAATAGATGTTTTGTTCTATGAGTAATTTAGCTGAAAAGTCGATTAATATCTACAACTTAGATACTAACAATATGTTCGAAATCTTATTTATCGACTTTTTGCACTTGTAATTATTGATGGTAAATGAGGTGGCTATTGGCGATAGGAAGGCTCGAACTTGCAATCTTAGGGTTATTAGCCAGATACCATGACCACAAGACAAAAATGATCACTTAGTCTTGAGGTTATTATCTGGCCTATAAAACTTCGACAAAAGATTTTTGTTTATCAGTTCCAAATGAATAGTAAAAGACAAATATGACGCAGATAGATTTCATCAAATTTTAATATAAATTTGTTGCTGAGATTACATACCAAATTTCGATCATCTAATTCGTTTTGTGTCCTCGTATGCGCACTGATAGACAGAGATGATAAATCCATAAATGCGTTTTTCGGATTCTGGGAAGCCTGAAATATGAAAATTCGTATTTACACTTTTAATTCTAAAGATATAAATTTTATTCATTTTTTTTTTGTTTCCCTCCCTTTCAGTAGGTTATTTTGTATAATATTAGATAAAATTAGGAAAGCAATCTTACACAATATTGTTTTACAATATTGAAATATTAAAATATAAGCACACTTTTATTAATTACCCAATATTTAGTTTGCACAAAGTATTACAATACACAATATATTATCCAGTATTTTTTAGTAATAGAGAATACTGTAAAATTCTAGAAAACAATACTATAAAATATTATTTTACAATATTGAAACAACGTCAAATTTAAGATTTCGGCAATATGAATCATAAATGGGTTTCAATATTGCAAAATGTAATTTCTTGGTATTCATCAAATTATTTCCCAAAGCCAGAAATATTCTTAAAATGACTTTTAATTCGAATATATAAGGGAGAGTAAATTTTTAGAGCATACCTTCATTTTTTAAAAACCACTTTGCTTCAGATTCGAAACGTAGACTTTTTAGAGAAACATAGAGTTTTTAATTATATGGAAATATGCAGATGCACATCAAATTTATGATAGTCCTTTTAATCCAATCTCAATTTAAAAATTGCAAATTGTGAATGTGATTTGAAATCGAAAAGGAATTTATTTCACTTGTAAGTAAAATTGTTAATAGAATAAATTATGGAAGTTCAGTTCAAATGTAATAACTTTTATATTTGAAGAAAATTTTAAAAATCTATTACTTTTCAGAAACTATGTACCTTTTATTTTAATTTTATGAAAATTAAATTTTCAGCTACCTGTGCAGCAAAAAAACACACACCTTATTTAAATTTTATATATACATATACATATTTGTGTGTGTGAGTACAAACTTATTCTTTTATGTAATTTTTTTCAAAATGAAAAATGAACAACTGAGACATTAAATTTCCCATTGAATGTACATATTAGGATTTAAAAATCAACGGATTCTTTTCAGAAACGACTATATTTATTTCTCTTTTTCGGGCGAATTTTTTTATCTTTAAGTAGCTTTTTTCCATTGGTGGAATCGTCCCCACTCCCTCAGCGAAAAAAAATATATCATTTAGCTGTATCGTATATGAATATGTCATGTGTCATATATGATATTCACTGAATAACTATTTTAATCATGGTTTTATTCAGAAACCTTTATTTATAGTTTATTAATTTCAGTAACACTTTCAATTAAAAAGTTTTTGTCTTGAGGACAAATTTGGGAGAAAAACTGAAAACAGGTAAAAAAAAAAATTACCGATTGCATACTTATGAATCTATTTAATAAATTCAGTACATATTTAAAATATTTCTTTTAGTGCAGATAAAACTCCGACACATATACACCGAAGAGCCATTACATTATGACCACCCTGCTAATAACATGTAGGACCACCTTTAGCCCTCAAAACTGCTAGTACCCGCCGTGGCATTGATTCCACAAGGTGCTGATAGGTAGTCTGAGGTATCTGGTACAAAGCGCTCACCAACTGGTCCTGCAGTTCCCTCACATTGCGAATGGATAGCATGGCAGCACGAATTTGGTTTTCCAACTAGGACCATAGATTCTCTATTGGATTAATCTCAGGTGAGTTTGGGGGGCCAAGACATGACTTGAAAGTCACTGGAATGTTCCTCGAACCTATCCATGACGATTCGACTTTTATGACATGGTGCATTATCCTGTTGGTACACGCCATCCCCCGCAGGAAACACTGTTCCTATGAATGGGTGAACCTGGTCTGCAACCATGTTCACGTACCTTCCAGACGCCAAGGATTGTTCTATGGGGATTATGGGTCCTAATGTGCTCCATGAAAACATTGCCCACACCATAATACCCCCACCACCGGCTTTCTCCGTCCAACTGTGCATCCGGGAGCAAGGGATTCATTTGGAAATCGGCGTATTCTCACACGCCCGTCGAGGTGATGGACCAGAAAACGTGATTCGTCGGACCATGCAACCTTCTTCCATTCCTCTGGTGTCCAATCCCGATGTTTCTTGGCCCATAGCAGACGCATTTGGCGATGACGTTCCGTTAGTGCAGGAACATGCTTCGGCCTCCGGCAGCGTAGGCCCATACGCAGCAATGTACGCTGCACAGTGTGTTGAGAAACACTGTATGGGTCACCACTGTTGTAGCTGGTAGTGATTTCGGCTGTTGTAGCCCTTCGGTCACGGCGAACAATGCATAGCAATCTCCGCTCTCCTCTGGAATCAATGCGCCGTGGACGACGCACTTTTGGCCGGCGACTTGCCGTTTCACCTTCTTTGCACCACCTTTGATATGTGCTCACAACAAATGCACATGAACAGCCCACTAAATGCGCCGTTTCTGATATTGATGTTCCAAGTCGCCAAGCCATAACGATTTGACCTTTATCAAAGTCTGATAAATCCGCTGCTTTTCCCATTATGTCGCTAATAGCACTATGCTTAGAAAGACACTGCATACCCGTTTTATATACTCCAATATCAACCACGCACGCGCAGTGGTTCTGCTCCTGGGCGAGCCCGTTCTCATTGATGGAGGGTGGTCATAATGTAATGGCTCTTCGGTGTATATGTTCTCATTATCTCTTTTATTTTTATTATTCACAATTTGCTTTCTCAAATGATTCATATTGAATTCACATAATTTAGCATCAACAAAAATACTCTTGCAAAAGAATATCGTTAATAATTGCCTACGTCTGATAAAATTTATTTTAATCATTCACTATATTTTAGTCACAGAATTATTATAGCAAAATAAACATAAGAGATTAGAAAAATTTCATTTCCAAGAAATTAACAATTGTAACTGAACAACTTTTCCAGCTCGCCACCTAGCGGGCATTTCACAAAAACTTCAGTCTGTCTTCTGGAGTCATGGAGTAAACATGATGTTTTCCCCGATAATTATATTTTTCCCTAAATGTTTGTATTAATCGTATCTCTGTGTATTGTATTTTGTGTATTACGTCCTTTAATGTTTCATTAAAAAGATTTAAGTACATTTAGCTTCTTTCTTTAAGAGTTTTGTTTTTCCCTAGAAGGAATAGTTTTCGCGCCCAACGATAACTAGTTTTGTTTATGGTTACACAATAGAATAAATAACAATAACAAATGATGTGTATTTTTATTTATTTACTATTATTATTTAGTAAATTTAGTGTCAAAGAAAAAAATCCTATACATCTCTATTTCTAATAAAAATATGGGTGCCTATTTTATGATGGTATAGGTGTTCAATTCAATAGGCCAGTCCATCTGATCTACAGCTACCAAACTTGGGAACTTGGCACAAAAATTCCTTGGAGGATAGAGACATGCATCTTGATGCAATTTATTTAAATTTTAAATTATAATTTTAATTAATAAAAAAAATTAACAGAATTTTCTTTTGTCGAAATAACTTTCAAACATATTATTTCCCAAAAACAAATATTACGGTTTTCTTTTAAATAGAAAAAATATTTTAATGTCACTAGTTTAATATTTGTTGAGAATAATGCTGCTTATTGCATATTTTTTTTATTTCACTTTTTTATTTTCCTTTGTTTACTTCCTTTCACATTTTCTTGTATTATCTTTTTAGTTTAAATTAATAAATAAAACAGAAGCAAGATGTCAAAAATATGTATCCATATTAATTGATCGCTTCTGCTAAAACACATAAAAATGAATAATAAACTGTTATATCTATTTTTACATACTTTCTGTCTTATTGTTAAATAGAATAATTCTTAGTAATATCATCATAATCCTGTTAAACGCTGAATTTACTATATACTTTTTACATTATTGTTTAACATTGTCGAGGGTAAACTTTCAATATTGATTCACAATAGTGTGCAGCGCTATACAACATTCACCTTTTCAAGAAAAAGTTATTTAAGCTAATATCTTGGATAACCACTGACTTTCAATGGGTGGTTCAATCAGGATCGGTCTTATGGGGGGTGCGGCATGTGCTATGCACCCGGGCAACGTAAATGAGGGCCCCCCAAAATGTTTAAGGATTAAAATAATGTTCTGAACAATAATAGTTTTTATACGTACTGAAGGTATACAAATTTGATCCACTTGGCTGGCTGATAGCGAACAGTTTTCTGCAAAATAGAAGTTAAAGTACTTATTTACTGTTATTTCTTATTACCCGTTATTTCTATAAACGAAACTGTTAATTTTTTTAGATTCATAACTTTTTTGGGTTCATAATTTCCAAAAAAATTAAATTAAGAAATTTTATGAATTCTTAAAACAACAATTTTCCGGTTTGTTTTCACAACAGATTTGATTTAAATTAAAAATAATATTGTTTCCTTCGAAGAAACTTCTCAATAAAGGAAACTAGTTTCAACAAATAATAAAGGAAATATGACGCTTTTAATGACATTATTATAGGGTGTTACTGCTTTAATGACAGAATAATTAATGAATACTTAGAATTTTGCTTCATTACTACTTATAATTGAAAGCTCTTTTAGATAGTGAGTCTCAATTTCTCGATAAACTAAACATGGATTCCTAGGAAAACGTTATTTATCAATTCTCGCGAATAGAAATACATGCTGCAAATTTTGAATCATTTGATTGTTGAATATAAAAAACAAACAAACTATATTTCATTTTTCAAGGTTAAAGAGGATTCATGATAATTCAACTTATTTTGAAATGTACAAACGCATTTACGTAATTTGCAATTATGTTGACAGCGTGTAAAGAATATATAGAGGGGGAGGGGACGAAATCTTTTATAGAGGAAAAGATAAAATTAAATGTTTACGTATTTTTTTGAGGAAATGATTACTCATAAGTTATATAGTATATTGTTACGAACATGTATTTTTGCTTTCCCGCTCTGATAATATTCTCTGAAGATCCATCTGAACGTCCCCTTAAAATTGTTATTAAAGGCCTACCAGGTGATACAGAAAAAAAAGAAATAAAAAAAGAGCTTGAAGAAAAGGATTATAAAATAGTTAGGATATCGCGATTGAAAAACTTCCGTAGCAACACCTTACACCCTATTTTCCTTGCAGAAATTAAAAAGTCTGGAAACCACCTCAACATCTACAATCTCCAAACTCTATTATACATGAAGATCAAGGTAGAAACGTACAGGAAACCTAATAAAGCAACAATGTGTTTCAATTACTCAGGCTTTTTTCATAGCGCGCGGAATTGCAAATGCAATCCGCGCTGCATCAAATGCGATGGAAACCATCCCACCCGGAATTGTGTCATCAAAAATCAAATTAAGGAGCCCAAATGCATCAACTGCAACGAAATAGGATACCTGGCCTCCTGGAGGGGGTGTAAAAATTATCCTGTAATCCGTAAGACTCCCACCCAAGAAAGATCCTATGCCGAAGTAGCGAGGAAAAATTTTGAACCCAAGTCAAGAACGATCAATCAAATCAGCAAACCTGAAATTTCCCCGACCACAACAGCACCAAAACCTATCGAAAATTCTAAAATAGAAATTGCTGACTTCACAGAAATACTGGAAGCTCTCAGAGAAATAAAAACACTCTTGCAAGAATTCCCAGGTATTCTCTACGCAGTGAAACAACTTAAGAAAACTACCGACAAAGACGAAAGAAATTCTGTTCAATGCTCTACTTGCTTAAAGCCTTGCTCCTGATTCGCCCAACCCGTACAATTGTTTATCCTACCCTCCCCTACTCCTCAATGCATCCAAGTCTACTTTCAACTCGCTTTCTGCAGCTTAGAAGTCTCTCCTGCCAGCTTCTCTCTGATTGGCCGACATAAGTCCGCCCCCTGATCCTGCTCTTCTTATTGGTTCTTGACCATGCTGGAATGATTCTGTTCCCTCTGTACCTTGGCTTGCTTTTTGTTCATCTCCAGGACGCATCGAAGATCACATTTTATAATGACAGTCAGGTTTTAAATATTTTGTCATTTACCGGAGATCATGCCCCAATCTCAGGAGCTCGGTGCTCCGTGAACGATTTCATCTAAGTCTAAGTCTAAGCGGCGGTGTGAATCAAGCGAGAAGCAGCACAGTTGAATCAATCGGATTAGGAGTAGACCTGAATAGAGAGGTCTTGAACTAAGGAGTCCTGAGCCAAAGGACTGTCTGTGTGCTTATCATCTCCTCTCACACCACACCCACCCACTATACAAGGTAAAAAGAACACGACGGATTTTAGGAGAAGGGAAAATCCCTAACAATATATTCGCTGCGGAAACCATTAAAAATAATATTGACTTTTCTATACTTATAATAAAGCTCAATGTGTGTGTGTGTGTGTGTGTTGGCGCTCTACAGGCCAGACCGTTGGACCTAAAGCTACCAAATTTGGTACATGTATACCTTGGAGGTCGGGAATGTGCACTTTGGAGCCCTTTTTCCGAATTTTTAATTAGAATTTTAATTAATTAAAATTTAATCAAAATTTCGATGTTTTTCCGCTATAACTTCCGAAAATATTATTGCACAAACATGATTTTTATATCAATTTAAAGATAAAAAAATTAGCTTTCTAATGGTATCAGTTTTTTAAATTTATAACGTAAGCTTCTATTTGTAACGAATTTTTAAAGAAATATTTAAACCATGTTTTTTAGCACGTGACTAGATAAAATAAAAGAATGTCAGAAGTTCAAATAAAAAAAAAACAATCATCTCAAACTAAATCTAAGGAAATGCAACTTTTAGCACGTGACTGGATAAAATAAAAGAAATATAAAATGTGATATTTCTAAAAAAATAAATGCAAAGCAAAGGTTTCTATGAGCATTTGCAATATCTAAATAATTAATTCAATAAATCTTCTTTACGGTAAACCTGATCGAATTTAGACAGGATATGCATTGGAATTCCTTTCCAATAGCCAATTTATAAAATATTATTAAGAGGCATATATATTGTTTAATACTATTAATTTGATCTAAACGAAGTAAATAATTACATTTTATGTAGCTTGACTCAACCAATGTATTTACGAATGATGAGTTTTAGATTTCTTCATACTTTGCTCTGTGAGCCATATTTTACAAAATATTTTTATTAATATTTTAAATGAAAGTTGCTACATCAATCAGTCTTCTAAATCAATCAAGTTCAATGATTTTATTATCGGAGCACCCGTCTTTTTGGCAAAA
>JAPMOQ010037208.1:0-12393 GCA_026543055.1 Argiope trifasciata | reverse complement strand
CAGGGTGGCTACACAGGATTCAAGCTGTCATTGGTCCCCTTGTCCGAAAAAGACGAGACACCCGTTCGCAACCACTACATCAGCCACCACACACCATTCCTCCTCAGGGACCTGACCCCGGGGGCATCTTACGAAGTACAGCTCTTCTCCGTATTTCATGGACAAGACTCGTCTGTTTTCGTCACCACCAATTTTACCACCAGTGAGTTTATTTCCTTCCTCCGTATGTATAGTCATTTTGTATTGCAGTGAAACACTGAGACAGAGTTAAAAGATAATCCTATCGTACATTTTATGATAGGAAATAAAGACCGAGATAGCCTGGTTGGTTGGGCGTTGGACTCGCATCCATTAGCTTGCGAGTTCGAATCTCGCCGGCAGAAGAATCTCCGCATGTGTAAATGTGGTGATTTAACGGGGTACCCGCTATGCGTAGCAGGGATGTCCCCATAGTCCTGGTTATTAGAAACCTGGTGTCTTAACATGCACCTGGCTGAAGACGTACTGGTAGATGAAAAACAGAGTCCAAGCGAGGCAAAAGCAAGCAGGAGCGTAATCTCCGCATGTGTGGTGACTGACGTGCATATAAATAAGTCGTGGACACCAAGTCCTCCATGTCAAGGCTAATATCATTAGGGATATTACTGATCGTTCTCTGATCCAGGTCTAAATTACACTCTGTGAATGAAATGCATGAATGGAGTCCACCACGTTAAAAGGGTAGTGACTTGTGAGTAGCTAACTTCTACTCTTGCCCCTAGATGACGCTACTGAAAAACAAGAGACGCACAATTCGGATTAAATCGCAATGGTTCTTTAGTCAGCAGGCTTGTCTAATGATAAGTGTCATTAGAATCAACCATGATAGGAAATAATTATTTAAAATAAATCCCACTGAATTATTTGAGTAGCTTATTTACAGAAACACGTGTTGCTTGTGCCGCTTGAGAAGACATTTTCTTCTTCTGAGAAATTGTACGAACAGATGAATTTATTCAAACTGTAGATAGGAAGAAAATATCATCAGAACATTTGCTACATACATGAGGTATCAAAAATGAAAGTGGACCAAGTCTTGGTTTTCTAGTAACTGATCTAGAAATAATATTTTATAAATACTTTAAGTGCATCATTTGACAGATCGGAGAACAATCAGTGGTATCCCGAGTGGTATTACTCTCGACATGGAGGACTTTTTGACCACGACAGATTTATTCATGCGCCAGCTACCATGCTTACCGAGAGTCTTCGGCCGGTGAGGTTCGAACTCACAACCTAAATTTTGCAAGTTTAACCTCCTACCACCCAAGCTATCCCGCCTTTTCTCTACTTGAAATAGACAAAGTCTATACGTTCCATAAACTAAATAAATTGTGTCGACATTTAAATATCAGTAAGTTTCTAAGTAAGTTGAAGTGTTAGCAGAAACAGAAGAATTTACGTTTGTTGCATATTTAGTAAAACTTGTACCCCGTATGTATGTATGTATTATTATTATAAGAACAATAATCTTCATGGCAGCCAGTGCTACATTACTGAAAGCAATGTACTTTTTAATAATAATAATAAATTCCGATCTGAATTTCAGAGCCGAACACCCCCGGTCGCTTCATCGTCTGGTTTCGGAACGAGACCACTCTTCTGGTGCTGTGGCAGCCTCCGTATCCTTCGGGTATCTTCGACAGGTATCGGGTGAGCATCGATCCCGAAGACGCCCTCCAGTCGGAACTGCTCGTGGACAAAGAGAGAGACCCGCCGGGACCTGCACAAGCAGCTTTCTATGGGCTGGTGCCAGGAAGGAATTACAACATATCCGTCCAGACTGTCAGTGAGAATCAGATCAGCGAACCTACCAGGGCTCAGTACAGGACAGGTATTTGCATTTTCCCTTTCTATGTATATTTCTTGTGGACATATATTTATTCTTTAAGTTTGTATATTAGTTCATAGAAGTAATAGGTTTATTGTCTATCTAACCTAAAATTCTTTTGTAAGAAACTATCGAAATATAAAAAGTTTAATTTGGAAATTATAAAAAAAAAAAATGCATTAAAAAAATTTAGGTATGACTCCACGTGGTCTTAACCCTTGGTTGCAGGCTGCTTTAAGAACTCTGAAGGAGAAAAAGCATATAGTGTTTTTCTCATGCACATGTAAATAAAAATTATGAAGCAGGAATGTTGTATCTGCACCTTATCTTAATGAAATCTAATTAACTTTTCAAACTCAGACCATAGAATATGTCATTGAGATTCTCATAAATCAAGGAAGAATGTTTTGAATCTTCTAGATAGATTTTTTAACTGTTTAAAAGTCGCCATGTTTATTTTGCTCCGAAACTCATTTCTCAAAGAAAAGAAAATATCGCATTGAGGACTGATATGATGTCAATCTTTATAATTTTATAATATGGACAGACATTAAAGAAAAAATGAATTGAATTTTTTATTTTGTTTCTATGAGTACTAAGAATATATAAATTTTTTATCTTTTGGTGTTTTTATACAGCCATTGAATATATAAATATGTGACGAATTTGTGAACATTAAATAAATATAGAAATCAAGTAAGCATTTATGTCCGCAAATGAAAATAGAATAGAAATTAAGGTTACAAGCATAGTATTTAAAATAAAAATAATTCTAATAACTCAATAAGTTATCAGTATGTTTATTCGTATAATAAATACCTCGGCTTTAAAAAAAACTGAATTAAACATGCTAAATTTAGTCATATGGTTACAGAATTCTTTTGACAGATGGCTATCAGTAATTACTGAATAAATTTAGTGTGTTTCAGATGAAATTTAGTCTGTGTTGTAGAGAGGATAAAATAGTTTCAGATCTGAACCAATCAATAATGTGTTCCCAAAATTAAATTTTCGAAAAATATTACTGGGTACTAGAAATTACCGTTCTTACCAAAAGACGATAAGTTGGGAAAACATATCTTGTCTTTAAACATAAGGTATAATATATGTTTCTCAATGATTTTGTAAAATAAGTCTTTAGAAAATGTAATTTTATTCAATAAATCAGTAAATTTTAGATTTTTCATTATAGATTTTTTTTTTTTTTTTGTCTAAAAATGTTGAATTTATGCAAAAGTGTTGGGGGAAATAATTTGTACTATTAGTTTAAAATTCTCTTCCTAGGTGGCAGCAGCAAACAATGTGATGTGTGGATTCGTGTTTAAAGTCTTTAAATTAACAAGGATTTTAAAAATATATAAAGATTTGAAGAAGGGAAATATTTTTTTCTAATATTTAATACTAAAAAGTAATTAGATTCGAATTCTCCACATTTAATATTCCGAATATATGTTCTGTATATATATATATTGTTTGGTTTAATAATATTAGATTATTTTACATTTTGCGTAATTTCCCGTACATATATTTGGGGGAATAAATTCGAACGGCCAAGAAATAATTTATTTTACTAATTCAACACCAAGAGACGTTTGCAATTTTTTGTTTCCCATGGCAATTTTATTTAGCGTTTATGTTTTTTTTTTTTTTTTTTACTCTTTTTGCTTTTAATGTTTTACATATATTAAAAAAATGCTGCGTAAATCAGGTTCAATCCAAACATAAAAGAAATCTCTTTACTTTGTTGAATCTAATGAAATATTATTTTTATCATAATTAAAGTATGATAATAAATCTGTTGCTGAAGAATAAAAATTGGTGAAATTAGTATTAAAAATTATATATTCCCCATATAAAAAATAAGCAAAATCATAAATTCAATATAAACTCTTTTTTCTTATAAAAAAAAGATATTAAACCAACTCAAATTATTGATCTGATTCACTTATGATTTATGAATGAAGAAAAAAGCTTTTATTTACTAAAAAATTCAAAGTTATTGCCAATTTACCAAAAAAGCAAAATAAACAACTACCTAGAGACAACGAAACTTTTGAAAGTCTCGAAATTTCTCTGTACAGTATTTTCATGGTATTTTAATTTACACCTTCATTTTAAATGCAAGGACCTTACTTTCGAATATATTCAAATTCAATTAAACGGTCATTTAAATATCAAAATATGTTTAATAAATTTTCTTATAATTCCCAAATTTGCTTACAGATAAATGGGATTCAGATTTTTTTACCTCACAAACTTCGTATTCGAGTATTTAGAATGCATTTAACTTATTTTTATTAACGCAACCAAAATGTCGCCAAATAATTGTTAGTCTCAAAAAGTAAGTTAGTGAGTTAGCCAAAAAGTCTCTAAAAATGCAAAATTATGTTAATCTAACGTTCTAATTCGGCAAATTCACGTTATTTACTTGGTGACATTTGTTTTGCCATTCGCTTCGCTTGGCGACTTGACTCGCGTTTGTCTCCCATTGGCGACATCTTGCGACCGGATAACGGTAAAGTATCTATATTTGTTTGCTATATATTCTTAAAAACTTCATTATAAGGCCTTATATATATACTTAAAATTACTTATATAGATTTTAATTTAAAATAGAATGTATCTATTGGAAGTTTTAGAGAAAATGGAGAACCTGAAAATTTCAATGCCTTGAATCTTGAATGTAAATATTTTGGGATATGGAGCGACAAAGGCTATAATCCCTTTCAATGCCTTACGGTTTTTACACATCTTAATCCAGCTCTGGATTTTTTTTATTGAAATATTTAAAAAATCCCTATACACCACAAAGTATCACACGAGGTTTAAAGAAGTAAGTATTCAACACATAACAAAAATAAAAGAAGAAAATTTATCATTCATGAAGGATTGCAGGTGTCAATAATAAATTTACAAAATTTTTCAAAAGCACTTCTGGTGGAAATAAGTTGATGAAAATCTGGCGGAAAATTTATATTAATGGCTCCCTTGCCACCAATATTACAATCACAGGTAGATGATGGAGACAAATTAAATAGCTTCTTCTTCTTCTTGCATACAGCCGACCACCTCACCAGCACTGAAGGTAGCATATATATTCCCCATATATATGAATATATATTTAGTGATACATAGCGGGAGCACATTTTTAGCATCTCCCTTGCCACCAATATTACAATCACAGGTCAATGATGGAGACAAATTAAATCTATATAAATAGCTTCTTTTTCTTGTATACAGCCGACCACCTCACCAGCACTGAAGGTAGCAGTATCGACAGCATTTGTTGTGGTCCACTGCTCTATATAAATAGCTATTAAATTGTGAAATTGGGTTATTCTGTAATTAGTATAAAATTATGGCATGATAATCTCTTATTTATGGATTGGAACAATTTCTTTGTTAAGCTCCCTTTATTTGAAAGAAGATATTTTTGATTCAAAAACTCCACCAAGTTTTCTCTCGCAATCTTCCTGTAAAAGGATGTAGGGATGTTAACGGCAATATCGATCTTGCGTTTAGTGACAGCCTTTGAGAGGCATTCGGTTCGCTCATTTGCTTAAATGTCCGTGTGTCAATGAACAAATTCAAAAACTACCGATACATTTTTATCTTTCAGGCCTTTAATTTGTTTTTGGATCTCGACGATTATGTTGCTAGACGAAGAAATACACTTCAGATAATCCAAAGATAAAAAGAGAATCGGTGCAAATGCGATAATCTGGGATTACACCATTTCATTCCGTGATCCATTTAAAGGCGAAGTTTAAACATAAAAGCTCAGCTCTGGATTTAGATCCTATACTTATTCCAAAATATTTTGATATAATAATTTGATTAAAATCGCTTTGAGTGTCTTACATGCACAATATTTTGAATTGTTATTTTATATTTAATTTTGTTGCTTTATGACTAATTTGGTGTATTTACATTAATATGTTTTACTGCTTCTTTCCCACAGTGCCTCTTCCGCCTGTCAACGTGACGTACGACCCTTCACGTTTAGCCTCTTTTGCGTTCGATGTCCGGTGGGATCCGCCCACAAAACCCTGCGAATTCGACCGGTACCAAGTGGCGCTGGGCATCCGGAATACCGTCCGATACCTTATCAACAAAGATGAAGAACGAGTGGTTACCTTCGATGAGGAACTTGAACCTGGACAAACTTACGAAGTTGTGGTGAAGACGGTCAGTGGAAATGTTGCAAGCTGGCCGGTCACGGCCAATATTACCACAAGTAAGTAATAATTGAACAAGCAACAAAACTGAAGAAATTTGTAATAAAAAAAACTGAATTGATAGGATAGTTTTATAAATCGTCGAATCATTTTATATTTAGTAAATCCATTAATTAATAAGGTTCGTAACCATAAATTATTTAAGCTTTCAAGTATTTTATTTCGTATTCTCTGAGATCTCAAATAAATTAATTCTGAATAATGCATCGATTGAAAGGATAAATTATCAAAACATTTTGAATAAATTAATTCAAATATAAGTAAATACTCATATAATATACGAATATAAATACATAAATATTTGAAACGTGCACAGTAAAGTATGCAAACAGCATTTTGCAAATCCATGAAATTATTATTTGCTCATTTATTATCTAAACAACGTTTAGTAATGTTCAATTTTCCCAGCAATATTATTTGAAACTGTGTGGATGATGTACATATGCAATTCAATTAATTACCAAAGAATATAGAAAAAATAAAATATCCACAATAAAAGCAGAAACTTTTCGAAATTTACATCACCAATAAATTTACAATTATTGTCATTGCCATTGCATCAACGTCTTCTCCTACCGACTGTTACAAAAGAATTCAGAAAGATTTGTGCTGGATGGGGGAGGAGAAATGGGGGAGAAGAAGATGTACCGTTATTAGATTTATGCTTCTTCTCGTGCTAATGGTTTGTACAAAAGTATTCCAAAGATAATACTTGCCGAATTGAAAGAAAGAATGCATACATGTGTATCAACTTTTAAACCATTCATTAATAACCGAAATCTTACGTTCTTAACATAAGGAATTGATTTTTTCCAGGGTGAAACATTTTATCAATAAAAGTTTCTTTCAAGAATACCTTTATGAGCTTATAAAGTACAGATTACAAATCTACAGTTTTAAAAAAATCAATAATTTTTAACAATCTATAATTTTAAATAATTTCGAAGAGATTTATTTTATTAAAAAGCGATACAAAGATTGAACTTTTTAATGTTCAATACATATAATTAGAAATTTGTATAAATATAGAAATATTTTTCAGGACCTCTACCTGTGCGAATCACGAGCTCATCATCCGAGCATGTGGGGGAAATCTTGGTGGCATGGGAGCCAGCAAAAAATAGCACTCAGGACTCCTACAGAGTAAGTCTACTGCATTAGTGTAGAGTTTGATCATAGATATGTCAGTTTGAAACTACTTTAATATACCCCCCGCCTTTTCTTTCTTGACAAGCAAAATACCTGTTTTTGGCGCCTTTTTTTCTCGCCAAGATGGATTCTCGCTAAATACCAATAATTAATACATAAAAAATACGGATAAAACAAGGAACAGCAACCCTAAAAAGTCTGTAGGGAGTGCCAGATTTGGCTCGTAATTTTTTTGGGGGTTATATCAAAGTTGTACCGTCAGTTTTATGCTTTTTCATTTGCTTTGGTCACATTGTTTAAAAATTAAATAGGTGAATTTTCAGATTTAACTCTTAAATAAAAGTTAAAATGATTAAACATTTATAAATTTAGAAGAAGTCCTTTAACAATATACTGACTCTGTTTGTCTTTCCACGTGTTTGCAAGAGAGAAATACTACGAATTTAAAAGAAGTAAAGCTTATATGTGGTCTTGATATCAATACTATAGACCTCTGTCAAATGTTTTAAAATTTTGACTTGGCGATTGTAAGAGATACTCTTACCTATACTCGATCTCTTTTATTAAGTGATGAAGTTAAGCTCCAAGCACGCAATACACTGTTGAAGTATGGTATATTTCTGTTATACGGGCACAAGATGTGAGCCAAACGCGAGTCAAGTCGCCAAATGAAGCGAATGACAAAACAAATGTCGCCAAAATGAACAAAACACGAACAAAGTATCGAAGTGTAATTACGTGAAATTTAACGTAAATTTTCATTTTTGGCAATTTTTCTCTTTTTTCGACTAATGATTATTTAAAGACTTTTTGACGATATTTCGTTGTACCCATATAACGGAACAGTATCAAGTATGCTTCAGATTCAAAGGTAGAATATTGCCAAAAGATTACGCAGAACCTATTTTCATACACATAACACAAATTTGTATGTTTCAGGTAAAATATAATGACATGGAGGCTTTCAACAGTGGAGGTAGTTTGCTCGTGGTGCAGAACACCAGCATTAACTTGACTTCTCTACTGCCTGGCAGGAACTATTCCATCAGCGTGTCAGCCGTCAGCAAGAAGATCTCCAGCGAACCAACGGTCGTCTTCCAGCCAACCAGTAAGGAAACCATTTCAGTCCCCTGGTGAATCGTAAAATAAAAATTAATTCGCAAAATAGATCTACATAAGTGTGATTTCTTTTTAATGAATACAATTGTCTCATCGTAAGATTGTTTTTTGCCAAAGAATAATGACATTTAAATATTTATAAATCAACGAGATATATGCAAGTTCATGACAAATTTTTTGCATAAAAGTATTTATGCTTTAAGTGTTTTATTCGATTACTATTGTTTTTAGCTGCTATTTTTATGTAATATTACAGTAAACTCTGGTGTATTCATGGAATGGCTAGTGAGGCAATCGCGAATAAGAGAATTACATGTATAATTCACTCGATGACAGAATAAATTCATAATATAGTAATTGTACTTAAATAGTCCATATGAAAATACATTTAAATTTTAGATAAGTTTACATTTTACTCATTACATATACTCTTCACATTTTAGATAAGCTTTCTGGCACATTTTTTTTTATTTTTTACGATTTTGATTTAACAATAGATTTATGTGAAAAAGTTTTGACTTTTATTACTTTGTGTTTTTTTTTCATACATAATAATTGCCACCATTATAATATTGCATTAAACTGGATTAACAATGAAAAATGAAGTGAAGCAACAATGAAGAAGCGAATCCCATAGATAATCAGTATAATGGAAAGAAAAGACATAAATTTCAAGCAAAATGCTCCAAAAAATTTTTTTATTCAAAGTGTGAAGCCTGTATGAATTGTTATAATTTAGCATATGGATCCATATGCTAAATTACGATATCTTACTTCTAATGATTAATTTTATTATCTTATCTTAAGATATGATATCTCACTTCTGACCTATACTTATTATCGAATTAGATGATCTATTATAGGATATGGCAATGAGGCTGGTCATTTAATTAGATAGATAGATTCAACGGCATAAGTCATGGCATAGAATGTGCTAATGAACAATAGCTAATTAGCTTACAAATTGCTTTTTTGTGTTTATTTCTTGAATTTTTTTTATCTATTTAAATTTTTCTTTTTAAAAAAATCTTGAAGGAATAAATGTTTTGGCATTAACACTAGTGAAAACCATACTATGTCTTAAGTGATGGTAGTAAGCGTGTGTCTGTAAAATTGTAATGCAAATACTGTTAAAAATGGTTTTAGAACTACAACTCATTGTTCTTACTTGTAGTTAAAATGCATAAAGGTTAATGTTTGATACTTTGAACATATATTAAAAAACACCGGATCGACACCCATTTTTGGGGTTTTCCTCATCGACCGAAAAATTTCTTGTGCATGAGTGCTGGTTTAATGCGTGAACCAAGAAACATTATTCTTTTTTTAAATGAGAGAATAAAGTAATATTCTGGCAATATCAGGATTTTATTTTTATATTTTCCTATACCTTTACTTATTATAATTTTAGGGATTGAACTTCTTGCCTATTTATAACATTTATTTAACCTTTAGATATACTTATTCCAAAGCATTTCGCATGATTGAATCGAATCTTCCCCTCAGAACAATGGTTTACTTGTTTGTTTATGAATTATGGAGACAGAAAATTTGCTAATATCAGATAATAAAATGTAAATAATAATTACTGTACAACTAAAACTTTCTCAAACTCAGTGATTGCTTACAAATTTCGTTAAAACCATTCTAAAATATGTGTGACCAAATTCTGTAGAAAACAATGAATGTGAGTTGTGGATAAGTTTAAACGACACTCAAGAATTTATCGAATAATCTCTACTAGATGTGATTTGAATAAATAAAGTAAATCCATACTTCATCAGCACCCACTATTAACTTCCATACTCATACTCTAAGATTGGTCCTTTCGAAAAGCGTTGGCGTATTTTATGCTTGCAAAAACCACATAATGGCGATTTTTATTCATAAATATACTTCTTTACATAAATTTTTAAGAATTAGAATGTAAATCCATTATTTGCAAACTGAGATGTAAGAGGAACTGCCATGACCTTATTGCTAAAACGTGACACTTGCTTATCTTTAATGTTTCCCTCGGCTTATTTATTAGAAGTATCTTCAGCTATGATCTCATTTCGAGTAGGAGGCTACCTTGACTGAACAGAGAAGAGTGACTTGTCAATTTTGTGATTAAACTTTAAAAATAATTAGTTTTTCCCATTATCGTTAGTCTTGTGCAATATTTTTTAGCGATTCCAGAACCAATAAGCATCAACCAAAAGAAATACGATTAAATGACTGTAATCAGTACGTAAAAAGTTGCATTAAAATTATTTCAATCTTTGTTAATTTTTATTAAATAATTTATAGAATCAAATGCGTATAATTATTCGTATGTGTATTACTTAAATATAGATGCGTATGAATCAAATAAAAGAAGTATAAGTAATGTGAAAGTATAAGTAATGTGAAATATAAGTAATATGAAAAAGAATGTGTAATTATAATTATTTTGAAAATGGATAAATGTAGATAAATGCTATTTTTAATTACTTCTTGAAGTATGAAAATTATTTTTTAAATTAAGATATCACTGATTGCATGTAACTATATATTAAGTAAATCACTTGACTTAACTTTTAATACTTTACATAGCTCTGATACATGAAAAATTAAATGACTCAAAAATAATATATTTACAAAATTGCACGAAAGTATTTTTAAAAAAGAACCTTTGATGGTTGACTTGCTCCCCCCCCCCCCCAAGATTAGATCATCTGAGCTTCCTGAAAGTTCCTGACACAATTTTGAGAATCCGATATATATACGAGCTTGGGATCAAAATTTTCTAACACTTGTATTGAAACTTTAAGAGGGGTGTCGACTCAAACGTTGCCCACGACATACGATTGCAACTCAAAATAAGAGGTATGCTTTAAAAGGATAATCTTTGAGTTTTCTGGAAAATGGTTTTCTGTTTGATTCCATTAAATTAAGCACATTATGGATATGACGCTTAAAAGTTTTCATATTGTATGTATAGTTGGCCAAAAATAATGTTCTGTTTTCAAATTTCTTTCCTTTCTTTCTCTTTTTTAAAAAATAATTTTAAAAGGACTTTGAATGAAATTGTTTTTCCTTTTATTGATACTCATACAGAACAAAATAAAATATGAGACCACCCCATACCCTTTATTAATTTTTTTAAATAAGAATTTATTATCCATTAAAATAATAATAATAATAAACCATGAAAGCAGTATAATAATTATTCATCATTTTTATTTTTATTTGACATGATTTCGGGAAATATATAAAAAAATGTTTTTTTTTTGTCATTTTGAGTTTTTCAAAGAGATAGGCGATTTCATCTGGAAATTATCCAAATTCTTTCATAAACTCAAATAACTTCTATAATTTTGGGAAACTTTTCACATAGAAATAAAAATCACAAATTTTATGGCAGTGCAGCATGTCACTCATATAATAAAGTACAGCACGTTACAAAATTTTCAAACTCAAAATTAGAGAGATGTTTCTGAAAATAATTTTTATACAGAAGTGCATCTTTCTGCATTTAAGGCATATCTCATCTCAGATTAGACTGGAAAAATTATATTAAAAATACGAAAATAAATAACAAACTCTTATGCAATTAATTTGACTCAGAGCAAAGTATCTTAAAAATGGTTGCAATTTCAACTATCTCTTAAATCTAAATAAATAAACATCGTATTCTCATATATTAAAAATAATTATATTACTGAAAAGATTGTTCTTCCTTTTAATTATTTGTTGAATCGTCCAATTGGCCTGATAGCCTTTCTCAATGCTGATATCATATAGCGTTTCAAGCCAAACATAACAATAAAAAAGTGTGGAACGGTAGAATTCCTGATAAGATTAATCATAGAGTGAGCTATGAAGTATCGCTGTCTCGAATTCATTTCCATTAATGTTATCAAGACTAAATACAAACACATGGACATTAATAGTAACGAGATTGAATACTCACACACATTGATAGTAACAAGATTGAATACTCACGCACATTGATAGTAACGAGATTGAATACTCACACACATTGATAGTAAC
>JAPMOQ010037206.1:31591-55027 GCA_026543055.1 Argiope trifasciata | reverse complement strand
GTTTTTTATTAGATAAAAATTAACAATTCATTGTTGTAAAAAGTATTTTTGTTGACAATGTAATAATTTTTTTTAAAAATCAAGTGTAAATATTGATGGTGTAGCTGGTGCAAAACTAGGTAAATGCTCTCCGAAGTGACATAGATTTTACAGGTACACTAATCGGCCAATGTTATCTTCAAAAAATAATTTTTGGTACCCATAAATACCATATTGCTCCACAAACTAGAAATTACTTCTACTAGAATTAAAAGAGACTTCTTAGTTTTCGCATTTTATTTATATTCTTGAGATCATAATCAGAGAATACACATAAACAAATAATATACAGGAAAATTGCAAACCAATAATGTTGTGGAAATAATTTTTTTTCAAAAATTATATTTCTTAATCCTATGTATCACTTAAGATATCCGACTACGTTTAAAACGTTGGTTATCGACCAATGCGGATTTTGTTTGTTATTTTTGTTATTTCTTGTAGTTCAGACTTTTATTTTCCCAAAACGGTTTATCTTTTATAAGAAAAGGAAGGCCTGTTCTATCATCTAGGCTCACATAATTTATCAACTACAATTTATCTTTAGCGTCAATTTTCTCAAAACTAAATTTTCGCAAAAATTCTCTACCATTAACATGATATTTTCGAAACCAATAGAGTCATTTAAATAAAAATTTTGGAGTGTGATTTAAATAATATGGGCAACGAAATGAACCAAAAGTTTTATGGCTGGTGAAATACATTGTTTGTTTACAGGTGTTTTTAGAAAAAATAAGTTGTGAATGTATGGAAAAAATGCATATATACCCATATTTTTTCCCATAAAACATTGGCATCTCAAACTTTTTATTAGTTTTTGGTTCGTTTCATTCATTATTTTATTCTATTACATGTGTGCAAAGAAAAAAAGGATTGTTGCATCGTCATTTTGTGTAAAGTGTGAACAGTTTTGGTCAAATTTCATTAAAATTTAATGAATTTTACCATTTTTCAAAATATTTGATATTTCTAAATAATTGTTTTTGTATTTAGAATGTTTATTATTGACAATACATCTAAAAACCATACATAATTTCTAAGAAACCCAATTTTTCAACTTTTTTTTACTTTGAGCGTAGTCGGATACCTTAATAGTTTTGGTGTTCCATTTAACAATATACAATTATATGCGTCCACATAATTCTCTTCAGTAATCTTTTTCCATTCTTTTCATAAATTAATATTAAAAAAATGTGTTATGTAAATCTTACGCAACAACCGCCAATTAATATGCAGTAGAAACGATGCATTTAAAATATGATGTCATTTAACAAGACTGATACAATCTGATTCATCAAAATTCTTCAAGCGTAACGTGATTCAAAATGATAATGAATGACATAAATGCAGAGAATATAACGTTCAGAATACGACAAAGAAATAATTCATATATACTTATCTCTACATTGTGTATAAAGAGAAACGTTTTTTTTTTCTAATTTTTTAATTCTTTTATATATGCAAAAAGAATTTTGTATTCAAAAATTCTTAACTTAAGATAAGAATTTTTTAATAAAATAAATTTAGTGAAAGCATTTTTCTAACAATGCATTTTAAATATATTTTTTAATATTTTCGATTTTTTTTATCTTAGATACAAAAAGAGTTTTCTATTCAAAAATTATTCACTTAAGATTAGAATTTAGTAATAAAGTAAATTCAATGAAAGCATTTTTCTAAGTATGCATTTTAAACTTATTTTTTTAATCTTTTCCATTTTTTTATCTTTAAGTTATAATCCATTGTTGAAAATATTATGAATCTTAAAATCATTTTACTTTCAAACCCAGTGCCAAGTAAAATCATATGCATGGAATAAAAATTTAGATTAAATAAACATAAATGAAAAGATGAAAAGATAAAACATGAAAAGATTTTTTTAAAGTATCATAAAACAAATAAATTCTCATAAAGGTGCAAGGGAAATGACAGTTGCATAATTCTGTCTATAAAAATATGAAAAACGTATGTCTATAATATAAACTTTATAAAAATAAATTTTAGAATAATTTTAATTGAGTTTCACAGCCTTTTTTATTTTTTCATAGAATCGTTTATTAGTTCATTGCATAAAATTTGAGGATGACAAAATACAAAGGGATAGTCTCTATCAAATCATAGTCGAATCAGTCTAATGCCACTTGGTCATACCAAGCCGAATGAGTTTTAACTCTTTTCGAATTAAAGCAAAAGTGCCCGCCTTTCGTAGATACCGAGTACCGTTCAGGTGAAAGTATGACTTTGCTCGAACAGACACTACACAATCCTTTTTAGGGGGTGGTAGTACTCATCGATACACTCACTCATCCGTCCGCGAGTCAGAATTTAGATCCGAATCAGAGACCGACTCATCCCTGATTCAGTACCCCCGGAGGTATAATTTTTTATGGGAACTTGGAGGACTTTGCAGTCATCAAATCGTAGTAGAAAAGATCATCCGCATCAAACTACGTATTTTCTATTTTATTATTTAAATTATTGTATTTTTTATGTACAAATCCAGAGATTTTTTTTTTAATTCGCTCTATCAATAAAATGAAATTTTCTTATTTGGTGTTCCAGGCAAGTTATTTAAATTAAAAATCCCTGGCAAAGAAAACTGCTTGTAATATTTTGAGTAATAATTTGTAATACCGGGTGGCCAGAAATAAAACACCCCTACTCTGACCTCCCTGGATATCGAACTACTCAGTGTAAAGGCTTGAAAATTTGTGGACATACTATTCAAAAAATGGGGAAACGGATTTCACGAAAAAAAAATTTAGTTCCAGAAATCACCGATAGGTGGCGCTGTACCACTGGACGTATGCTGAAAAGACACAAAAACACGTTTTAAACACATTTTATTTGAAAGTACCAAGCATACATGAAACAAGGACGTTATCGATGCAGGGAATGCTGCTCAATATGGTTCCCTTCCTGAAGATGTAAAATGTGAAGTCTGTGGACAGCTTGTTCAACTGCGGATCGTAACTGGTCATCTGAGATGCTTCTCACATGCAGACTGATACTCTCTTTCAAATCTGCCAAGGTTATCAGATGTTCTCGATAAACAAGGTTTTTTAAGTGTCCCCAAAGCCAAAAATCACACGGATTAAGATCCGGTGAACGAGATGGCCAAGTTGTCGGAAACGCGCGACTGATTATTCTGTCAGTGGTGAAATGTTGGCGAAGAAACTGTTGCACAGGGAGTCCAATGTGTGGAGGTGCTCCATCTTGCATAAAAGTAATGGTGTCAAGGCATTGGCGCTGCTGCAAATGGGGTACAACAAATGTTTCGAGCATCCTTTTGTACCTGTTGGCCGTCACGGTACATGTCTCAAGGCCATTGGAAGTAACCTCTTCGAAAAAGAAAGGTCCAAGGATGAATGTGGCTGTGGATGAATGTGGCCATTTTTCTGAGTACGTTCCACACTGTGCTATAGGGAACACCCAAGTGTCGTGACACTGCACATGCACTACTGCAGCCTAAAACATTATCCATTGACTGTTCAACAATACCGGTGGCAACATCTTCAACGACATCTGAACGAACCGGTTTGCGTCCTCGACCAGGCTGAACTCCAAGATGTCCAGTTTCCTCGAATCGAGCGATCATTCTCCTGAGAGCTTGTGGAAGCAATGGTCCCTTACGCAAATCCTTAAGTCGGCGAAACTCTCGAAGTGCTGCTGGAGCATTTCCTTTATTCTCGTAAAACAACTTCACAAGCAAAGCGCGTTCTGGCAGCGTGACAGCCATCACTAATAAGAATGACATTCCCCACCTTTTAACTTCTTTTATACCCAGAACATGGCTTCTAACCATGCTTTATGCAAATTTTTCTGGTTACAGTATGAAATTGCAGTTACAACGGGAGTTCTAGCTTCTTTACTATTTTTATTTTCCATAAGGGGCAGAAAAATTAAAAAGGAAGCATGGAAGCATTCCATTCCGCATAAACATTTTAATTTTTATTATTATTTGTGTCTTTTGATCATAGTTCCAGTTGTGCAGCGCCACCTATCGGTGATTTCAGGAACTAATTTTTTTTTCGTGAAATCCGTTTCCCCATATTTTGAATAGTATGTGTACAAAATTTTGAGCCTTTACACTGAGTAGTTCGATATCCATGGAGGTCAGAGTAGGGGTGTTTTATTTCTGGCCACCTTGTATATGCTAGTTAAAATATAATTAAGCTATAAGCGATTGCATAGTTTTTTTTAATTTTTTTGTAATTACATGAGGTAATAGAATTATTACTTGGAATGGTATTAATTTTAAATTCTCAATTCAGCCGATAATTAAGAATATTTTTATTTGAATAAAATTATTCCAAAATATATATTTAGCTTGCTACTAACAGTTTTTAAGCAATAAAAAACAGTATTTGATTGCGAGAATCATCAAAAAAATGAAAAAGTAGCATCCGAAATATACATGGTTAAAAAATGTGGAATAAAAATATTAATCTTGAAATAAATTAGTTTCAATAATTGAAACTATTTAAATATGGCTAATACCAACGAATGATGATGAGACTCATTTAAATTAATTTAGGTAATCTTACAGCAAAGCATTTAACTCTTTAAATTTGTACATTCTTTAAAATACTAATAGAAACAAATTTAATATATTAATTTTATCATCTTATGAAAACCTCTAAAATGAGACGAAGGATTTTATTTATTATTGAAATATTTTGGAAAATGGGAAAAATGACCAGGATGAAATATTCATAGAAATATTGAAAACTGTAAGACTTTCATTTAAACAACAAAAGAATTTGCAGAATTAATTAAAAATAGAAAAAAGTATGCAAAAATTCTGTGTTATTGAAAAAGTAATGTTTTCAATTTTTAGATTATGTAAAAATCCTATTTTTTCTGTTGTTGTTTGCTGAAACACTTTCCAAAGATATGGCGAAAAGTCATCAAAATTTTGCTTCATTTTCAATTAATTGAAATTTAAAAAACCAACCAAGAAGTGAATATTCCCACATTCTAAAATATATATGTATCCAGTTTCCAGAAAAATTTTAGAGGAATAGTTTAGCCTGTAGAGATCCAACAGACATGTAAGAGTTCATATTTCATGTCAGCAATGATATGATTTTCGTAACATTTACTAAAATAATATTGTGCATTCTTGAGGTTCGAATTCAGAATCATTGGATCCGTAACCGCGCAACATAACAACTAGACAAAAGTGCACTCTCGTGTAAGGAAGTTCTTATCTGGCTTGTGAACTTACCACCACATTACTCCCCCTCCATTGAGTTGGATGTGACACAAACAATTTACCACTCCAAGTTTTTTTTTTTTTTTTTTTTTTTTTTTTTTTTTGCTGGGGACGAACGTTTTAGTTGCGCCAAGTATTATGGTGACTTTTTCTGCCTGTTGAGCGCGCCACGATGGTTATGTTTATTAGTTCGGAACCAAAGTCGCCAATGTGTATTCTTAAGGTTCTCGGGACTATTGCTTCCGTAGACGTGTAACATAACCTCTAGAAAAAAGTGTACACTCATGTTCCGAGATTGTTATCTGGCTTATAAACTTACCACTACAATGTGATGCTTAATGGATGAAATTTAATTAAGCTAGATGAGTATCTTCTAGTTATCCAGTTCAACAGCTGAAAAGGATAACGAAAGTATGGGCCTTTTAAAATTATAAATAAGTAACATAGTATATAATCTTTTAAATATTTAAAAGATTGCTTTTGAAAACTTACTCGTTGAGGGCTTTTACATACGGTGTATCTCTTTTCTGAGCTCCAACATATTTCCCCATAGCAGTTTCTGAAAATATGTACAGTGGTAAAAATCAACAAATATAAATCTTGAAGCCGTATCTCATAAACAGCAATTTTAAATACTTAAATATGAACATATTATATTGCATATTGAAAAGACATAAAAATTAAATAAAAATGCATTGCATTTGTATGTTTGAAGTTTATATCTATATTGTACTCTAAACAGATATGCAATAATGAATTTAAAGGATTCATCTGCGGCATAAGTACATTTTGTTACTTATAATGTACCGATACATGAAACTTGGCGTTATTGATATGAAATGCATTTAATGAAAAGAAGTTTAAAAAATATATTGTTGAATCATGTCAGAAGCAATTATTAAATAAAGATAAAAACAAATTGTGAACATTCTTCAAGATAAAACAATTGTGAAAATTTGGGTGAACCCATTTCTAGGGTTCATACAAATTGAATTTTGTGTGAACCCTAGAAATTGGTTTAAGCTCTTCTGAAAAAGTTATTTTTTGCACCAAGAAAAAAAAAGTATACATCACATACTTTAATGTCATTATATGTAGTATTTATAGAGAACTTTTGAAATTTTCCCATTATGGTTCTTTATCTTTTTAAATATCTATGAATTGAATTCACAAATGAAACAGTGCATCAAATAACGTTGGAGGGTTTTTTTATTATTATTATTCTCTATCTCCTCTAGTTCAGTTTATAATCTGGTGATTGAACTTAAAACTAATATCAGCATATTACACCACTGACTATTCAGTCAGTGGTTGAAATACTGAACGTCCCATAATATTAGTACCAGAAATAAAAATCAATCAACCTGCATGAAAACCTTATGAAAAATAAAACTATCTGAGTGGTCTCCCATAATTTCTTTTCGCATTCGCTTCAATAAAATATTTTATCCTTCCAAGTGCTCAAAAAATTTGTGACCTTGGAAAAGGACAGAAACCACCTTAGATATCATTGACAGTTATCTCCTGTAACTATGAGGCATTGTAGTTACACGTGGTTTTTGGTGATTTAGTCCTTAGTTCCAATTAATAGTATTTAAAAAATAGTATATATATATATATATATATATATATATATATATATATATATATAGAGAGAGAGAGAGAGAGAGAGAGAGAGAGAGAGAGAGAGTATGGACTGACCCATGTTCGATCCCTTTGTTTTGTAGTAATTGTGTTAGCTTATATTAGAACAGTGGAACAGACAATATTTTTTTTATGAATTTTGCATAAAATTCGACATAAATTCACAAATTTGGTGTAAAAGTCGGATATTGAATTTCATCTGTTTGACTGAAAGTGTCTTTAAGTTACCTTTGTCATAAATTGACAGAATTTTTTTTAATTCAGGGTGGTTAAAACTAAATAGATTCGTCAAAATCTCGCGTTGGAATTTTTTGATGATTACAATATTTTTTCTATACTTCATATATGAGAAATTAAAAATCGTAGACGGGAATTTTGAACTGGAATTAAAATGATCATAGGTAGGAATGAAAATTCTGCTTGAGGACATAACATATCCGCATTGACGACTTGCTACATGGTTAGCGGGCTTTACTGACTCAATTAATTAAACATATCCAATGACCGCTCACCGCACAGAATGTCCAGAGAACATAGCGTGATGTATGGCACCAAGTCGAAACATTTGTTGTTGACTTCATTGGCCAGTTTCTCCGCCAGGTAGCGCGCGTGCTTGTCGATGACAGGCAAGAAATCATCTAGGATCCGGAAATGGAAAGCAGGTGTCAGAAGCCTCCTCCTCTTCTTCCATTTCTGACCAGAACTTAAAGAAAGAATTAAAAAATTCATTTTTGATATTCAGTTCAAAAAGATATGTAACATATTTTGGAAAAAAAGTATTGCGAGATTTTTTTAAAATTTAGGCTTGAGTGTTAATGACAAAACGCCATAATTTTGTATCTTGGGACAGTTATCGCATGTTTGAGATATAATTAGATGTGGACATGACTGCAATCAGTATTCATATATAAATATCGTACAAATAAATGATATTTTTATAATGAATGTGTGTATGTGTATCGCTGGCAGTGTTTGTATTTAATACTAGGATAAATTCTTCTTTACTTTTTCTTGTTTATTTTCATACACACACATACACAAATATATATATACAAAACATGGACGACGATCTCAGATATACAAGGAAACACATAATATATATATTGAAATATAGAAAGTGCCGCTAACAGCGAGTGAACAAATAATACTCTTTGCCGCTAACGGAGAGCGAGAGGGTGCCTACGTGCACCAGTGTTAACAACGGATATGGTTGTTTACAAAAAAATCTCAACAGAGCTCCCCTCACATCCCAAACATACTTAAATGTTGGAGCATACTGCTTCATCTATGTTCAGCATTCATTTATACATATGAATAAGTATACGAAGAATAAAAGATACAAATAAAATAATTAACTGAAAATAGTTAAATCACATAAACAGAATGAAAATTTTATTCATCAAGTTCTACTTACATATACGGTTTGTTCCTATCATAATAGGATAAATATCGCCATTTTTAATAATTATGAATTTATTTCTTAAGCATTGCTCTTAAGTAATTAAGTGTTTGGTATTCTTAAGTATTAAGTATTCATTATTTCTTAAGTATTATTATTTCTTAATTATTATTTTTAAATAAGTATTTAAGTTTTATTTATTATTTTTAAGCAAAATAAGAAACACTAAACGTTTTTAATTTTAGCTGTTTATTTATTCAACAAAGCTTTGTACTATAATGTTTGCTCTTTTATTAGAGTAAATAATTATATTTAAAATGGAAAGTAAAAAAAAAACTTCAAATTTAGTAGAACTGGGGAATTTCAATATAAACAACTCCAACATCTACATTCTTTTTTTAATGAAAATATTTAGAAAGAATTGTCTGTAAACTAGATCTAAGCGTTCAAAATTTAATTTTGAAAAATATATTTAGAGAAGAAACACTAAGAATAATAGGTGGGTCTTTTATAAGAGTTAACTTCGAATAAATAGAACACTATTTCCTTTTTTTAGGTAGTTACTTGACTTCCTTTTTTTAGTATAGTAGATGACTTGAAGTAAATTGGTTCGTATCAAAATTGATAAAAAGAAAATATGGTAAGAAAAATGTGATAAAGAAAGCAATATACAAGTGAGACAACTTTTAAACGTTCCAAGTAGCTATACATGATTTTTGCTTTAATTAATCTTTATTGTTTTTCTAACCCTAAGGTGCAGTTTTTGGAAGGATGTCAACAATGTTATTGAGTATTTAGGGCAACAATTTACATCGTAATCGTACCTATGACATGTTTTATTACTACGAATTCTTTTGACTTACAAGTTGAGTTTTTTAACGAGCTATCTTAGTTTCGTTTTAGAATCACACCCATAACGAATGAAAACATTTCCATTTGAAATTAAAATGAAAAATAATGATCTAGTTCAGAAACGTTTTGATAGATATATAAAATAAGAATGCGTGACTTTATATAAATAAATAATTTCTTTCAATAATTGGAATTTTAAAAAACGAAATATGAAAAACCTTTTGCTTTTGTGACCAGAAGGGCGCCAAAATTATAATTCTGTCAAGGTAGACTATTAAAATCAACATATCATGCCAATTTAGTTAAAAACACATTTAATGACATTAAAAAACATGATTTACACGGGGACAAAAACTATTTAAGACTATATAACATTTAATATATATGCATTAAAATAAAACTCTGAAACTACGTCATGCTTAACGCTCGCTTCCAAAACATGAAGTGATTGTTCATGGCAAAGGCCAATAGAGGGCCGAGGAAAATAGTCACGGTTAAACTTTTAGCATTTGTATTTGCAAGTTTCGAATAAAAAATATTAGATATTTTAGTTTTTTATTTCAAATGTGAATGGCATTATTTTATAAACATAAAAACTATTTTTTTTCTCAAAATACATTTTTTTATATGCATGCGAATTTTGATATTGCTAATTCAGGCCTGAATTAAACTTTGCTCATAAAGCCATCATTCTAGATAAATTTCTTCAACTGAATCAATTCAATTAATTTTTTGCATGAGCACCGAATTTTCAGAAATATTTGTCCTGCCCTTTTAAAACTAATTACTTAAATTTAAAAAAATTGATAGTTTCAATTCATAAAAATT
Source organism: Argiope trifasciata (assembly GCA_026543055.1). Lineage (NCBI taxonomy): Eukaryota > Metazoa > Arthropoda > Arachnida > Araneae > Araneidae > Argiope > Argiope trifasciata. The sequence continues at coordinate 45,047 of JAPMOQ010037206.1, read as the reverse complement.
ATGCGATTGAAGCAAAACGATAATTATGTTTAAAAAGTTGTGTTGAAATATATTTATATATATTAAAGCCTTTGATGGCTAAATTTTCAAAATACAAAAAGAAATCTTGTGGCAGTTACATAAATCTTATCTTCTGTTTGGGATACTAGATGGCGATGCCTCATAGGATATCCCATATGCCATCCCATAATGCAATGCGTATTGCGAGTGTAATCAGAATGAGATGTAATACTGTACTGATAAGTTGAACGCGTAAATATTTTGTGTTGTCTTGTCTTTGTGTTAGTTCAGAGTGTGAATGTGGTTATTAAAGAAATGCTCATAAAAACATAATTCCTGTTGCTTCCTGCATAGATCGTAATAATCTACATTCCACTACTGAAATGTGTTTGATCTTCTAATTTTTTTCTGTCGAATGATTCTCATCTAAACATTTTGAATCCATAAACACAAGTAACAATACTTTCTTACCTCGTAATCAACCCTTGCTTAAACCATGGGGCTAGAAAATCATAGACAAATGATTTTTCGAGAACAGCATTACTGTTGAGAACAACCTGTAATGAAACAGAATCTACAGTAATTTAAACAAATATTTGTCTTTTATATAAATTTAATAGAAATTTTAAAAAATTTCTTCCACGAAGAAAAAATTTTACTTCATTAACTTATCTTCTCAGAGTATGAGAAATTTCATTCGGTCATAAGAAGTTTACCTTATATTCATTACCTTGTTTCATTCAAAAGAAGTGTACCTTATTTTTACTGTCAGACAAAAAAATATTTACTTATCTCATGTTAATCATAAATAGCTATACTCGATTTTCTGAGAAAGCTAGCACTATTCATAGGGACAAATCTTGATAATGAATGGATATTTATCAAAATATCTAGCATATAACGAAAAACTTCCAAAATTGCCAAAAATTAAACATTATTTAAAAGTTAAAAGTTGAATTAAATTTTAATCAAATTTAAATTAAATATTAAATGCACTTTTTTGAATAGTAGGTATCACACATCGACTGCTCCGACCATCCTGAGATACAGTAATAAATCTGAATGACCAGAACACCGTGACATAATTGGCAGAAATATAGGTTTAGTACTAAGGACCCACATCTGTCACAGAACAATTTCTACCGTTGGAAGCATGTTCCGTCAATTGAAAGGGATAGTCGACCCCACATCATTTCTGTACTTAAGAGAATATCGAGAACCAGCCACCATGATGAAAGTTTCCCATTCTCATATCTGAAGTGCTCTATATTAGAATGGAATAGTAGATATTGAAAGGGTTATTGCATTTAAAACTTTAACTTATAGTAAATTAATATAAAAAGTTAATGTTTCTTTTATTAAAAAGGGATCACAACATTGTCTCCAAAATTTGAAGATCCCTTTTACCACAAAATACCTTTTTTTATTACATTCTATCCTCATTTTCAATTATGGGTCCAAAATAAATTTCAAAATATGCAGGAACTGTAAACTGGCTTCTTGGGAATTTTCACTTCACCCCATAAGTATCCAGAAACAAGTTTAACTTTCTTAATAATAACTTCTTTTCTCTGCATCACAAACTTTTGTTATTTTAAATGTTGTTTTGTTATTTTAAAAGTGTTTCTTTTGGAAGCAGCATATCTTCCAAATCAAGGTCTTTCAATAATTATCTACAGACCTATACGATTTACAGAATAGTTAAAAACAGATTATGGTTCAGATTGATTAAGAAAAATTATATAATAAACAATAAATGCATATAAATGCCAAATAAAAAATAATAAAAGGTACTTGAAACAATATGTCAAAATCTTAAAACTGTCCAAGTCGTCTAGCGTAGCTTGGGAATGTTAAAAGATCTTATTTTTTTGGTAAAATTAGCAAGAATAAATACAAAAATTGGAGTTACAAAATTATATTATCCAAGGTATGTTTAAGAAAGAATAATTAGATATATTTTCTACTACTAAAAAAACTTACATTGCAGACCTTCAAAATTACACGTTAGTTAATATATACGAACATCATCTAACACATAGGGAAATGTTAACAGTGATTTCATTTTTGCGATCCAAAAGCATGGAGTAATAGTGGTGGTTGGTCTAATGCCACTTGGTCATACCAAGCCCGAATGAGCGGAGCCCTTCCAAATTAAGGCAATAGTGTGCGCCTTTCGTTGTTAATTAGCACCGTTAAGGTGAAAGTACGACTTTGCTCGAACACACATGACACAGCCCTTTTTAGGGGAAGGTGGAACTCATTCATTCATCCACAAGTTAAAATTTAGATCCAAATCAGAGACCGACTCATCCCTGATTCAGTAACCCCAGGGATATCGTTTGTTATGGGATCTTGGAGGACTTTGCAGTCACGACATATTTAACGTGCCCCAATTGATATGAGCAAACACGGCGATCTTTAGCCGAAACGAGGACAGAACCCACGACCTTCCGATTACGAGACTGTCACTCTACCAACCAGGCTACCACTACCTCCAGTAATGGAAGTATGTTATGTGGTGAAATTTGAATAATATGAATATTTTTAAATCATTATTTATATCGATCCGCGAGTTAATTTGACCAGTGTTTCCTATGTAGCAGCTTCTTTCCAGGAACAATTTTTAATGTAAATGAAATTAAAAATAAGAAGTGAATAAAAAGAAATAAGCAGAAATAAATTTACTTACTTCAACTGTTTCTGGCTTGAAAAATATCACAATTGGTTTGAATCCAAACCAAAACCGCAGAAGTCTCGCTTTTTCGTAAATGTGCACTATGCCACACAAAGTCTGGAAGGAGACTGAAAAAGAATTAAAATTTATTTTTTATGTCTAAATGGACAACATTTAAGAATTGAAAAATAATGAAAAAATATTTAATATAAAAGTATATAAAATAATTTTTAAATACAAATTTTGAATAAAATATTTTGAAATGTGTTATTTAGTTTACCAGCGGGTGACCGAGCTCCGCTCGGAGAAAACAGGTATCGAAGCTAACTCGAAGATTTAAATTTTCAATTGTGATTTATCAAAACAATACATGCCATAAGAAAATTTGTGAAACCATTGGTGAAAAGATAACCGGTTAAAGTGCACCATTGTAAACTATTCTAAACAAAGTTAGAGTTTGGAAAGGGAACTATTCTATACAAAGGTAAAGATTGAAGTGTGTTAAAGTTCAATATTTTTGACAAATTTATTTAGAAAAACCAAACATATATACATACATAAGAAACATATTATAGACCTATAACAGCATAAACATAAAACTTTTTTAGTTCGCCATATTGGCTATATATGGCAGCACGTTACCGCTTGAAAATTTAAGTAGCCATTATGGCGAACTAATAAAGTTTGAAAATATCCTATCTGCAACTCCGAACTGCTCAACCGTAGCGCTTCAAAACCGGCGCCAATCGATTCCTCGTGTCCAAAAACCCCAGACCCCCAAGTTTACCGGAGTTTATTAATTCTGGGGCGATTTTCGACTTGGCAACCATTTCTCATATTATAGTATTAGATATTCATATGTTCGTGAGTATTATACAAATAAAAGAAATTCAAGATAAGATTTATTGTTTTATTTTGTTTCCCAATTACCCAAAATATGATAACATTACATCCGATAATTTACATCATGTTATTAATTAGAAATTTGGAATATTATAAAAAAGCAAAAATAAAAGTAAAATATTTGAATACATGGATTTTATTTATATAAAGTATTTGAATATCGGGGCAAATTAAAAATAAAATTGTTCAATTGAACCAACCCTCATATAAAAAATTTGAAATGCATTATTTTTATATCATACTAGCTGTACCGGGCGCGCTGCTGTCGCAGAAGAAATAATCTTGGAGATATCGTTTGGAATTTGAAATAGTTATCTTGTTTAATAAGGAATGATGGGAAGAATGATATTTATTTTCTTGTCAGTAATAAATACATTCATTAAAATTGAAGGATATATAAATTAGAAGCATAAATATTGTTTATTCTATTTTTATAATTCTATTCTACAAAAAAAAAATATTCATTTTTATGTATAAGAATTTTTTGTATTCTTTTAGAATTGTAAAACATGGTGTTCTTTCAGAATGGTAATGAAATAAAGTATTTTTGCATCCCGTGATTCGTTTAATATTCGTTCAGAATTCTAAAGTTAAATGTTAAAAAAGGGGACTCAAACATTTTCTTTTAAAATTGATTAAACACAGAAAAAATAATTATGCCATTAAATCTTTAATATAGTTGATAAGATAATTTTTTGAAAACTAAGATAGCGCACAATTATTTATACTTTAAGAAGTTTCTGCAAAAAAATGCTAGAAAATTATTAAATATTGAATTAAAACTTCAAACTTATAGGATTGTTTCCATTAAACTTTCTCGCATACTCTATAATAAAACTGTTACCACAGAGAACAACTTATATAGCATTTACATTCAATAGCTCCGAAATATTAACCACCAGCTTGAATTTAGCATCTTAACTGAATCTGTTGTATCTCCTTGGTACGTTATTTGGTGGTTAATAAGCGGTTAATAGAAGCGATAAATGGACCTGAAAATATTTTTTTATGCTTTAGATGATTATATTAGGTCTATAACCTTCACGTAAGTGCAAGCAATATGCTGTCGAAGTTTTATTGGAATCGTATGAGCTGTAGGGCAGCGCATAAGAGAGAACAGACAAACATTCATTTTCATTTATATAGATAAAATTTAAAATCTAATAAGATTTCTTAAGAGGGCGGGAAAGTAAATGGATTCTACCAAGGCAGGAAATTTAAAACGGATTTCCAGTTTCGTGATTTAAAATCCAAATGATATCACGCGAAATGCAATCTCTTAATCTGTAACTTTCCACACCTTAAATACAACCACTTTGCGTGAATGAAGAATCGCGATTTTTCACGCACGAGCGGAAGCGCATGATTTCACATTTTGATATAGCTGTTGTTTTTTCTCTTTTTCTCCAGTTTGCATTAGCCGCAGATACATAAAACTTTTAGATGAAGTAAAAGATACATAAAAAACGAGATATTATGCACAAATGTTACTGAAATGAGGCACATTCGTGTGACTTGGAATTGGAAAGAACCATTTGAAATCACATTCATCAAACTGGTTGACTAATTTCCATAGGGATACTACTGCTGAGAGCTGTGCTGAAAGATACGATAGTTACGGCCTCTCCTTAATTCCGGAACTATTCTATGGTCTTTCTTGAAAGTTGGTAGTCTGATTAATAACCAAAAAGTACTTCCTGTATGCACTTTCACTAGGAGTAGTTAATATGCTGAAGTGTGTAGCTATAGCACAGGAAAATAGGTCCTTGCCTTAAAATTAGAATAATGTGGAGTAAATTCTATAGTGTATAAAATTATTGAAAGTTATTATTATTGGAGAATTATTCTATAGTGTATAAAATCTAGGCTGTAAGCGTAAGAAATAATTGTCATAAACATTTTCTACTGTATAAAAATGTAGTACTATTGTATAAAAATGTACTTTCCACACTTTGCGTGAATGAAGAATAGCGATTTTTCACGCAAGAGCGGAAACAGCGCATGATTTCACATTTTGATATAGCTGTTGCTTTATCTCTTTTCCTCCAGTTGCATTTTCCGCAGATGCATAAAACTTTTAGATGAAATAAAAAATACATAAAAAAAGAGATATTATCCACAAATGTTACTGAAATGAGGCATATTCTTGTGACTTGGAATTGGAAAGAGCCATTTGAAACATTCATCAAGCTGGTTGGCTAATTTCCATGGGAATAGTAATGCTGAGAGCTGTGCTGAAAGATACGATAGCCATTATTTGTTTTTTCCTTCCGGAACTATTCTATGGTCTTTTTGGAAAGTTAAGTAGTATGGTAGTTTAATTAATGACCGAAAAGTATTTCCCGTTTGCATTTTCAATAAGAGTAATTTATTTTCCGAAGTGTGTAGCTATAGCACAGGAAAAACGGTTTTGGATTATGTTCCTACCTTAAAATTAGAATAATGCATAGTGAAGTATTCTTCTATGGTGTATAAAGCCTAAGCTGTAAGAGTCAAAAATAAATGCCATAAACATTTTCTACTGTAAAAAATGTAGTACTACTTTATAAAAATGTACTTTCCACACTTTAAATACAACCACTTTGCATGAATGAAGAACCGTGATTTTTCATGCGGAAACAGCGCATGATTTCACATTTTTATATACTATGCATACTACTACACTTAGTAGCTGTTGTTTTATCTCTGTTTCTCCAGTTGCATTTGCCGCAGAATCATAAAACTTTTAGATGCAATAAAAGATACATAAACAACGAGATATTATGCACAAATTTTACTGAAATGATGCACATTCGTGTAACTTGGAATTGGAAAGAACCATTTGAAGTCACATTCATCAAACTGGTTGGCTAATTTCCATAGGGATAGTGCTGAGTCCTGCTGAGAACTGTGCTGAAAGATATGATGGCCACCACCAGTTTTTCCTTCCGGAGCTATTCTATGGTTATTTTTGAAAGTTGATAGTTTGATTAATGAGCAAAAAGTACTTCCCGTTTACACTTTCAATTGGAGAAGTTTCTTTGCCGAAGAGTTTAGCTATAGCACAGAAAAACTGGTTTTGAATTCGGTCACTGCCTTAAAATTAAAATAATGCAGAGTAAAGTTTTATTCTATATTGTATAAATCTTAGGCTGTAAGCGTCAAAAATAGTTGTCGTAAATATTTTCTACTGTATAAAAATGTTAATATATACTTTCTATGAATCGTTATTTAAATTCGTTTTTCCCACATTCATCATTTAAAATAAAATAATTTTGAGTAAGCAAAGTAATCATCAGTTTATTTAAATAACATAGATTTCGGCTCATGAACAGCAGACTTTTATATATTCAATACAACAAATGCAAGTTATATTATATCAATATTGCGTATTTTATACAATTATCTGAGTTTTAATGCAGATTTTGGAATAAATCTAAATCTATTAAAGAAAAAAATTGTAATTAATTTAGGAAATTATATATTTTTTACCTACTAAACTGTTGATGACGCTGTAATATTAGTTTTGGTTTGAATTACCGATCTCCTTATCGTTGCACTATCTAAGATATTTTCAGAAACATTCATTTTATCTTACATATAAGAATAACCGAATTACTAAAATATCATGCAACATCACTTCTGAGACTGTTTTATTGTTTTCAAATGTTACAGAAAAAATTTCTGCGGAATAATTTTTTTTAATATTGTGTTTTTTAAATATTTTTAAACGTGATATACTGAAATTTAAAACGCAACACACACACACACACATATATATATATCACTATGCATATCACTTTATCACTATGCATAATTCATGATAGTTAGAATTTATTGTAAAATGAAAACAAAAAGTGTTGGCTGTTTGGCAAATACGATTCTTTCTTTCCTTAAAGACTTTTGCAAAAAGGAAAAAAAAAAAAGAAAAAGTCATCCTTAAAAAACTCTCCGTGCATTTGTTCTATTATGGAAGGCACTTCTCAGAAATCACAATGCTACTTATTCAGTATTCCACACTGCATTTAAGAAGTATTAATCAAATCATTAAAAAGGCCAGCACATAGCAATTCACATTTCAGGTCCGATGTGTTCTGATTTAAAAAACCTCCGAAGACGTAGAGTCCCTTTTTTTCAAGTTCCGTATTGCACTGACAATCCGCAATAAATCAGACGTATGTCACTGAAGTTTCAAAAGTGACATTTCCTGGTCAACTCTCGGGTAAAAAAGCAACTCCTAATGACTCTGATATCTGAAACTCTTTCAACGAGGAAGTGCCCACAGATACCATTCTTGAAAATCGCCCCGAAGGCAAACAAATGCAGCCAATGAAATTTTGAATTAATGTTTATAAAACAATGTCGAGTGATAGAATTTAAATCATTTTCTACGCAAGGAAGATAATTTCGGTCTCATTTATTGGTCAAGCCGAATTTTTGTTCGTAATAACATTTTTCACAAAGTACAATGAAGTAATGGGCTGTTAAGGCAGAGGAAGAATGGAACGATGTATTTTATTTCTTCCTGGAGCAATCGTGACGAATTGAGGTGCCCCTAATTCGGCGTCCTTTCGACGTGACCAATAATGTACACATGATAATTCTTAAGAAATGTACTGGCTTTTATCACCTACTATGATAGAAACCAGCTAAACTTTGGTCACCTTTTAGAAAAACGAACTTCCTATATGGAGTTAGTTATGTAATCTTCAAGTCTTTCTAAAAGTTTCAGTATCTTTTGGGTTAAATTTTTTGTAGGAGATGAATTTGTTCCTGTTAGTCTCTTTTCAAATAACAACAAAATTTTAAATGAACTCATAATTTAGATAAATGTATTATAAAAGTTTATATTTTTTTGAAAATATGTTATCGTTCTTCTCTCTTCAAAACTTTACTAATATGTTTCAATTTTTTTTTTAAATGTACACTTGTATTTTATTTGCAGAAAATAAATTAAAAAAAGCTAACAAACTTATATAAACTTTTGCTTTTAACTAAATTTCTTTCCATTTTAAATGACGAATTTGAAAAATGCCCATTTAATATAGAGGAACCATGAAAATACCCATCAAACACGAAGTAATCACACATTTCCTACTTAGATATTTTGATTTAAATAGTTGCTCTATTTAAAAAAAATACTTCTACTCAATTTCATTTCGTATGATATTTTAAAACTTTCTTACTTATTTAATTACTAAATATATGTAATGATTCAATATGAAGATTTCAACGTCGATCCTAATCATGTTTCATTGTAAGATTAATTTTGGAACTGCTAAAAGTTTTCCAAAATGTTCTAATAAAAGGACATTTATATAACTTGAAATATATTTAACACATTTATGTGACCCGGAACCAAACCTAAAACACATATTTTAAGATGTAATTGCTTCATTCATATCTGAGAAAAAAACTGATAATATTCTAATGAATTAAATCTAATGACTAATCATATTTCATTATTTGTTGATGTACAAGACAGCCTAGTTCCTTTCATTTATAACGAGATATAACACTCACTCAGATTTTGCGAGCAGTTGTGAATTCAAAATCTATAAAATAGTAGTTGGTTTCTATTTGAAAACGTGCGATTAATTTACATTCACAACATTTTGAAAATCTTAAATTTGCTATTTAAACAATAAATTTTTCAACTAATTAATTAATAGTTTGCTATATATTGCAGCGTTTCGTTCGAGGAGAAATTTATAACTGTATAAGACAAATAATGTATTTAATATTCACTTGCTAATTTATTAAATCAACATAAAAAATAAATAAAGCACAGATTAAAAAAATGTTAATGTGAGTAATAACTACGTAAATTTAATGTAAATGCTTTAAATTAATAAAATATATTGATTTTTAACAAATAGGTTAAACAATTATCGTTAGTATCCATAATATTTTTTGGAAATCATCATTTGTTTGATTGAATTCCTTCCTTTACTATTTCTAACATACTTAAAACTTTTAATCACAAGTTTTTTTCTAGTAATTAACATCATAAACAACACAATCATGAAATTTTTTTATCTAAGATATAGAAGAGATTTAAATGGGTTATGTATGTAATACATCAAATTTGAATTATTAAATGGTGGTAGTTTTATTAAATTTATTGTTTTACGTTTACCTATCAATTTAAAACAGATATTAATTTCCGATAATTTTTTATTCAGAATTCAGTTTTCAGATATATTGTAACTTTATACAATTTTCTGTGCAAATTACCAATTTATCTCAAAGATATTTCGAGTTTAATATATTTTAAAACATGAATCCGATCTATAAAGCCGAATTATAAAAAAAATTATTGTATCTTTAAAATTGTTTATAGATACTCTATTTAGATAGATAGATGATCATCCAGAATCTATAAAACGGTTTACTATAACATCATGTTAATGCATGATTCGAGTCGGTCTGGAGCAATTTCAATTTTTTATTTATTCACTAAAAATGTTATTCTTAATTCGTACAAACAAGTAAATATTTACAAAAACTAAATTATAATTAGCAGACAACAACAAGAACATTATTATATGAAGCACGAAATAATGTATTTAGAATTTATCAAGCAAAAAATAAATCTCTCTTTAATTCACCATTTTTTTTTCAACAGTTATTTTTCTGTAAAAAAAATACGATAATATTCTTTTCTATCCAGCAGTTTTGCTGGACACAAACATATCAATTAAATTTAATCAATAAAACAATATCCTCAAATGTGTGCACTACACTGTAATCATAACTCGTGGTTCTTTGGAAACGCAAGTGGTATTAAATACACAGTTAGCTACAGATTAGCGTCATTATCTCGTCAAAGAATCCGTAATTGATATTTCTCTGATATGTATTATCACTTAATGGTTACTCTCATGAAATATTTTAATAACTACCCTAAACATTTTTCGTATCTCTAATACCAATTACTAATGAAAAATATCGTAACAATAAAATAACTCTTTTCAAGCGCTTTGTTCCATTTTTACGATTTGTTTCATTCAACCATTTCTTAATTATTCATTAAGGTTTCTATGACTCATAATAATATGATATTGAAATAATTCTTTTATAGTGTATTTATTCTGATTTAGATACATTGTATTACAAATAATTCATACTTATTTACATAAAAGAAGAAAATCCATCTTGGAAAAATATTTCCAGATTTGATATTTCTCTGATATGCATTATTGCTTAATGATTACACTCATGAAATACCTAAAAAATTACGCTTAACATTTTTCGTATCCGAAAAAACCAATTACTAATGAAAAATATCCTAGCAATAAAATGACTCTTTTCAAGCGCGTCCTTCCATTTTTACTATTTATTTAATTCAATCATTTCTTAATTATTTGTTAAGGCTTCTATGAGCAATAGTGATATGATATTCGAGTATTTCTTTTATAGTGTATTTATTCTGATATAGATACGTTTTATTACAAATCATTCATACTTACTGTACATTTAAAAAAAAGAAAATTCATCTTGGGAAAAATATTTCCAATTTTAACACAATATTAAAATTTTATGCTTAAAATAGTCTTAAAAGATGTACAAATTTCTTTTGGAATAATATTGTTTCAAGCAATTACAATACTTTCATGTGTCATATTCAAAAATGCGATAAAAAAGTAACTGAGTATGAAAAGCTATGCATCACCCATACAAATGAAATAGTTTAAATATTATCTAGATTTTTTGCATCCCGCAAATGTGTATGTGCTATCATTGGATGTCAGTTTCTCTACCAAAGTCATTTAATATTGATAATGTAGGTTTTCCTCATCTAACCAATCGCATTTAATTATTTGAATCACGAACTCTGATAACGTTTTATATTTCGGGATTTTTAATGAATGGTAATTATACTTCACTTGAATAAATTTCTTACACGCTAACCAAAGATTTAACTGGAATATAAAATTTGTAACTCTCCTTTAAATATATTTCCAATTTTTAAAATTTAGAAATAAGTCAAATTAGAATTTTACTTTACCTAAAATATAACTGGTACCAAACGCATATGAAATAAATATTAATCATCTAACTATTATTAAATGTCTTATTTTTGTATCGTTCCCTAAAAAATATGCATCTTGATTTTTATCTTATATTCTTATATATCTTAAAATTTTCCCCCAAAAAAGTTAACAGATTTTTTCAAATATTGATATTTTTTCTTTATCAGCTTCAGAAGACATTTTGTATTTATTAACATAATTTACATAGATATTTTCTTGGCATTTTTTATTTGTGATTATAATTTTCATTAAAATGATATTGTTCTTTTTAATAACCCGCAAATAAAAAAACCTTGTTTTTGCTTGTATGTATGTACACATATTTCAGCAGATGGGAGTCATTTTTCAATGGGAGTCATAATTTGTACAAAAGCTAAGCGATATTCAAATCGACGTCTGTATACTACTCGATATAGGAAAAAAAAGACAGAAAATGTTACCTTGAGTGACTTTGAGGTTCTGATAAGGATTTCTTCTCAGTTTAGTCAAGGAAATCTCAGGTATTTTTAAAAGAACGTTGTAAGCATTAAGGATTTTTGTCTGTTTGAAAGGAGCTTGAGAAAAGGAATAGTCATTAGTTTTCAGAAAGCTTACTAAAAATAATTAATTAAGATGTGAGAATTGGGTCAGGACACAATAAAACATTTTAGAATAAAATTTACTTGGGATAAATTAAGATAAAAATTAAGAACTTAATTAGGATTTAAATTAAATTAATAAATATCATTACATGCATTTATGGGTGGAATGCAATTGAGAAAATCACTATACTAAAATCATTTTATTGCTAATGGATAAATACTTCTTATTTTCCACCAAAGAATTTTTTGTCGGGAATTATTTTCTTTATTCATTTTTATTACCCTTACATTAATTTTTCCATTTAAAATGACAGAAGTATGTATTATATTATCTCTTATCTTTAAATTTTCTAAAAATATAATTATGCATTTATGCCGTAAATAGCATAAATTCAACCCATATTAATTGTTTAATAAGTGTATGGGCTTTTCTCTCCTTATTAACCAGAAAAATCAATAATATGGATGAACAAACTTATTACAAGGAGCAGCATATCTGTTTTATTTTTTTGTTATATTTGTTAACCATCTTTAGTTTTAAACAGATTGCAGGTAATCTTATAGTTGAAGCTTCCTGAAATATTTCCCGAAAGCTATTTACCGCATGACTGCATAATTACACTTTTAGAAAATTTAAAGCTAAGAGGTAAAAGAAGACATACTTCTATCACTTTAAACGGAAAAATTAATGCAAGGTTAATAAAAATGAATAAAGAAAATCAAGAAACAAAATAATTCACAACAATATTTGCTAAAAATTGTTTGGCGGAAGATAAGAAGTGTTTATTCATTAGCAATAAAATGCTTGTAGTATGGCGATTTTCCCAATTGAATTCCACCCATAAATTCAAGTAGTGATATTTCTTAATTTAATTTAAATCCTAATTAATTTCTTAATTTTTATCTTAATTTATCCCATGTAAATTTTATTCTAAAATATTTTCTTGTTTCCTGATCCAATTATCACTTTTTAACTACTTATTTTTAATACACTTTCTGAAAAACTAATGACTATTCCTTTTCACACGCTCCTTTCAAAAAGACAAAAATCTCTAATGCTTACAACGTTCTTTTAAATATACCAGAGATTTCCTTGGCTAAGATGAGAAGAAATCCCTATCAGAACTTCAAAGTCACTCAAGGTAATATTTTCTGCCATTTTGTTCTTGTATCGAGTAGTATACAGGCAATTTGAACATCACTTAGCTTTTGTACAAATTATGACTCCCATGGGCGAAATAAATCGAACTTAAATTTTCAAAAGTTTTCTTTTTTTGGCT
>JAPMOQ010037206.1:14835-31003 GCA_026543055.1 Argiope trifasciata | reverse complement strand
TATATATATATATATATATATATATATATATATATATAATTGGAAAGATACAATAATAGGACATATCGATCGATTAATATTTATTTCATACGCGTTTCGTGTCAATTATATTTTAGGTAAGTAAAATTTAAAAGATATTAATACAGGTATAATTTTTAGGTATTAGTAAAATTTAAAATTTGACTAATTTCTGAATTTTAAAAATTGGCAATATATTTAAAGGAGAGTTAGAAATTTTATATTCCAGTTAAATCTTTAATCAGCGTATAAGGAAGTTATTCAAGTGAAATTTAATTGCCATTCATTAAAAATTACGAAATACAAAACGCTATCAGAGTTCGTGATTTAAATAATTAAATGCAATTGATTAGATGAGGAAAACCTACATTAGCAATATTAAATGACTTTGGTAGGGAAACTGACATCCAACGATAGCACATACACACTAATTTATGCAAAAAAGAAATCTTATACAGATGTTTCTATTCGTATTCACCACTAATATTTGAATTAATTCAAAGCTGCACTGATAATTCTAAATTTAGCTAATTTAAATAAGGTGACTGCCTGTCAAAGGGTAATGTTATAAATTTCCAACGGTTCTAATGAAATGGAAAATTAGAATTCGGGTATCTTACACATCAAGAGGTTAATCTACTTTCTTGACAATCTCTTCATTAAAGACCCATTATTTAAGGAAATGAAAGACTCAAAATAAATAAAAAAAGAAATGCACAGTGGCTGAAAAAAGTCAATTCAATGATTGAAATTTTTACTTAATCAACTGTTTAAATGTGTTAATGCCTACAATGAGCAGCACCTGCTGTTACTGACATCTTCCGACAGAAAACGATCTGTCTTTCAAATAGACGTTCATTTGGAAAGTCGCAGGCGAAAGCTTCTCGAATTGCTTCAGGAGAGACACATGACGAGGGTAAAAGACAGGTGGTATTCGAAATAATAACCGGGAAAGGCGTGGCCAAAAATTGCAGAGGAGCTTTTATAAAAGAAATGCTTTGTGTCGGCACTATCAAAGTTCATTACAGCTTTTAAAAGGAAACCATTTAAACACCATTAAACAAAACACGAATTATTTATGTAACTCTCGAACAGTCAGCAATATTAGTGAAAACTTAATGCCAAGTAAGTATGAAACGTATATAAAAAACAAATTAAAACGGGGATATAAAAAAATCGTGATTCTTCATACTTAATAAAGAAACTCTCTGTGAAGTTTAAAATATTTTTTATAGATACGACTAAATATGATAAAAGTTTTCAATCTGTCTAGGAAGTATTGTTATACATTATTTATAATTAATCAATGCAAGCATCAAATTAACTTCTTTGGATAAAATAATATTTAAGACTTTTAAATAGCCATAGAAATAAGTTCTGATCTGAAAGTATGCACGAATTTTAATTATTCATCTTGAACATGTAAGGGCACAGACTTTCGTTTTGGTACAAACTGGAATACATCCAACTTTACTGCAATAATATTGCTTCCTTCGTCATGTCTAAGTTTTGAAGTCATAAATTAATAGCATCGAAATGTGCATATTCAGATAAATCATCAATTATCTGGAATTATTTTCCTTTTTATCCATTAGCTATCAAGCTCGGAAGTCATAAATTGATAGCATCGAAATGTGCATATTCAGACAAATTTTCAATTACCTGAAGTACTAACCGTTGGCCTCTAAGCCATAAATTAATAGCATCACAATGTGCATATTGAGACAATTTAACTATTATCTTAATGTTCTTATCCATTAGGAGATTTAATTCACTTAAGCTAAATGAGTTTCTTTAGCTTCTTCCAAAAGAAGATTTGGAAATAAAATTTAATTTTAGAAAAATAATTTTATCAGCGATATGGCCACAAAATACCCGACTCCAATTTAGTAAAAGGAATTGGAGTCGTCAATAATTGACGACCAAAAAATTAAGATAAATTGGTTTTCCTTTTAATAGGAATTTGTTCTTATTAAAATCGTGTTGAAGAGAAAATGACTTTTATTTTGATCACAAATATTTAAATTTTGACACATTTTTAAAAGTAAGATTTTTATTGATTTGTTTAGTCAAATAATATTTCTTTAAGCTCGAGAAGTAATCAACTAGAATAGCATTTCAAATGTTTCTTGATTTCTAAATCATATTTAAAATGTGAATTCAAATCAGAAAGCTGAAAGGCAAAGGGAGAGTTCTTTATATATGATTTACTATCTAACAATATTAACTTTTGATGATAGAGACAGTCAAAATTAAGGCTTGAAAATCTTTTTTCTGCCTTCTAATATAGTGCAGTTATTGAAAAACTTTCAATATGAAAGTTGTTAATCTTAATGAAACGCCCATAATGTTTCTAACTTCTTTTCACTATAACCTTTTTTTTATCTTCAGTGTAAAGAAAGTTATAGCGAAATGAAAATTTCATCCCTCCTTCATTTCAACGAAATGTGCTTTAGATGAGCCATTTACAAACTCATTCCAAATTTTTACATTTCTAACAACATATTACAAGCCGATTAAAATCCTGATAAATTTAGTTATTCTGTTTGCATGATAACTTGGGCAAAACTTTATAAGCATATATATATATATATATATATATATATATATATATATATATATATAATAACAATTTTTTAATGCAGGGTGGTTTTGTGTTCTAGAGATCAAGATCGTTAAAGAAATGAAGAATTTTTTCGGAATTCTTGTCATAAAAACAATTGTAGTTGGTAGTCATTGTATAGGAATGTACCTAAAAAGCCAGAAAATTCCCTTTGCAGATTACTTGGAATAAATATGATAATGGATATTTACATATTTGAGAAAACAATTGGGAAATGCAAAGACATTTTTTGTAAAATTAATCCTTCCTCAAAAATTAAAAGAGACTGTTTCAGTTTCGCCTTAAAAGTGAACTTCATTGTATAAAAGTGTTTGTAATACTTAAAATGAGGAAATTAATTCTTAAAATTTGCACATTTCTATATATCTCTATATTGATCGCTGTTCCCTTTCTCAATCGAGTCTGTTATACTGTTCATAAATCTTATCTTTAAATCATGCAAAAAGGAATCTCCCTTTAAGAACGTGACACGCATGTACAGTGCATGTTATACTTATATAAAACATTGTTGAATTCCATGGAAACTGCAACATGAGTTACAATTTTAATTGTTATATGTGCCAACGCTGTTTAATGCGAGGATAATAGGTAATTGAAAATCGTGTTTAGTACTTCCCCCATAATTCAGGTAATTGTATGGAACTTCAGTAAAGTTTCACCCTTTACTTGCTGCCCTGGTAAAGGAAGTTATTTATCATGTTAGCACCGCCTCTGGAACATTTTCATTAAAGCAGATAATCCAATGATTGGTAATTAACGTTCCAGGAGTATTTTCCCCACATAAATCTCGTTTAATATGCTGTCCCAAAAAGGCAAACACATCAATGTGTAGAACACATCATAAAACTGACAAAGCAGATTTGTAACAAGGAAGTAAATAACACTTTATCCTGAAATTTTACTGGACAAGCTGACCACACCCGTCGTCATGCAAATTTAAATCATTATCAGTGACAAAAGCATTTTGACTTGTTCGAATAATTCAAGATTTAGAGATTATGATTTTAGAAGAACAGCAGTTCATTAAGGATATTTGGAATAGTACTTAAGGGGAAAAAGGTATTTATGCTCTGACATGTCGAAGAGTTGAAGAACTTATCAGAATTTTAGTGAATGTAAAGGTAACACTTCCTGTTTTCAAAAATATATATATATTCTCATTTTTACATTTAAAAAACGCTGTCCTAACTATATAAAACTATCACTTTCTCTCTCTCTTTGTATATATATATATATATATATATATATATACATACATACATATACATATATATGCGTGTGTGTGTGTTTTTGGTGTGCGTGTGTTTCCCAATATTTTTGGTGCTGAGAATCATCGATTTTTTAAAACAAAATCGTTTTGAGACCCATTAACTCAAAATGCAAATAAAATTATAGATATATATATTGTATTGTATTGTATTGGGAACCACTCGACCTTAATGTTATAATAAGAATCATAATATGGTCCATATGGACAGTAATTCGTAAAGCTTATTGTAAAAACTTTTAAAGCTTGTTGAAAACTTTTTTATAAATAAAAAAAATCTTTATTCCTAATATGAAACTGTAAAAGAGTATAAAAAACACGCAATAATGATTCAAAATAAAATTAAAATCAATGAAATTTTCAGCATTGCATATCCTAAAAAATAACTAAATTAAATAATTAATTAAACATGATTAAAATTTAGGCAAAACTGGAAATAATTTAACCTCGAGTCACTTTCTAATCTTTTATGTTATTAATATTCAAAAAAGTTATTAAAGTACATTTATAAAGATAAATGGTCAGGAACTCTACCATTAAATATCTTATTGCGAATTCGATTATTACCAGCTCGATATTGCTGCCTAATTTTTATACAGAACAGGGCTAATGGCTTTTTATAAATAACGACTTTTGTAGATAGCTACATAATAGTTCAATGAATGAATTTTCTTGCTTTGATGATGATTTACTTTCTGTTTAAGTAGTCTTCTTCCAAAGAATTTCGGGTTCATGGGTCTCCGTCTTCAATTTTTGGAAAACAGCACGAAATACAAATACGAAAAAAAAAAAACGTTTCTAAGCCAATTAATGCATTATTTTCTGCCCATAAATGGGAAACAAGTTTTGAACCATTGTTTTCAAATGGGAAACAAGTTTTAGCTGTTAATAATCAAATTTGCAATGAGATAGAGAATGATCATTGGAAGATAAAGTCACAAGGAGTAGTATTGAATATAGTTTTATCTTTTAATATTTATATTTTATAATATATTATTATAAATATTCTGAATAAAGTTCCAAATCTTATCTTCAACGAAGACATTGTTTTCACTGCCTGCGTCTAGTTTCAAATAATGATAGTAATGCAATTATATCAAGAAAACGGGATATTTGCTGTCTTAGCTTTTAGGACAAATTTTAAAATTTCTTTATAATTTATAATTAATTATATAATATATAATTCTGTCATTTTGCTCTATTTTTGAAAATTTTGTAAGCTTTTATTTGTTTTATATCAGAAAATTTCAATTTCGGTATTCTATTTAAATTTAATATAATTAAATCCTGATATAATTGTTGATCGCTAGAATGAGATTTAAAATTCAGTATGATATACTCAATAATTATTCCTTTTTGCATTTCAATTAAATTCTAATATACATTTTGATATAATGAGATATAAAATTCAGTAAATATACCCAATTTCTGTCATAAAAGAATACATGCATTTTTTTTTTCTTTCATAGACTGATGAAATAAGAAATTTTTATAAGGAAATATTTCATAAAAAATTATATTTAAACTTAAGTATCATGTTTTAAGAATAAATACCTGGTACAAGAGTAGGAATTACTTTCTTTAAAATAAAAAAATATACATTAATTTTATCAAAATTTAAGCTTATTTTCAAATATTTCTAATTATTCCTTATAGTAAAAAGTATTTTTTAAAAAGCGTTAATTAGTTTTAAACAATTCACGCACTTAACAAATTACATATATATGTATGAAATAAAATGAATCAAAAAGAAAAAAGTTAAATGATAGTAGAGATACATTGCTTTTTTATTGACATAATATTTGAACTGTAAAAATTTACGTAGATGCATTTTGAATGTTAAAAATCTATTACAAATATACAGTTGGATAAAGCGTCTCTTCAAATGATAAAATTACAGTTATTACTGTAGTAAAAATAACAGTAAATCATTATAATCATCGTAGGCAAGAATTGCAGCAAATTGCAATAAAATTACATACCATAAAATTATTCGGTTAGGCAAATGCTGGGTTAGTGTTAAGTGCTGCTTCAGGTGAGTTTTTACGGTTTAAAGTACTTAAAAAGAATTTACAAGGTGTAATTTTACCTAAATCATTTTCTTAAATACCATTTATGAATTCTGATCGCGTTCGCGACTGTAAAATTACTCACAACACGTTTATAATAAAATTTAAATGTACAAGTGTCTGTGTTTGCTATTAAGTAAAATATTAATGGTAAAAAAAATATTTTTCGAAAAACCTATCTACAATAGCCTTGTAAATTATTTTCTAAATGCTAACAAATTTACATTTAATGAAATAAATATTTGATTTTTTTTAATTTTAGATTAGATTATATTCTTTTTATTTACTTCCAAAAAAAAACTCATTTGCATAAATTTAAAATTCTTAACTACAAGTGTTATTTAAATTTATGTTTGTTTAAAAGGCGTATTCCACCTGTTTTTCATATTTACAGTATTACTTTATTTGTTATTCGTTAAATCTTTACTTTTCCATATTTATGTGGTACTTGTAGCTGAACGTATGCATCTCATTTTTATTTAAATAGTTGTTTGATGAGTAGGCGCGCCTAATTCCGCCACACGTGATGACAGATTTAATTAAATCTTTGATCTTCAGCTCAATTTGTAATTTTTCAATGCTCTTATCTTAGTTACATCAGACAGATCTAAATCTGAGACGATGAAGACTAAATGACAGTTCTTTTTACTAAGAATGCTTTTATCACAAGCATTCATTGAATTGAATATTATTAATTATTTATTTATGCATTTTATATGATTCAAATGCACATATACTGCATTTAACTTCAGATAAATTTTGTTGAAGATTAGAATTTCAATACTAGGATAGTGAAATGCTATGATTGCATGTTTCCTCAATTTAAAAGCATTCTTGTATTAGTTAAAATTACAAGTGCGTAATTGCTGCTCAATTGTGTTTGTAAACTGGTATGAAAATAATACAGTAAATATATCACTTTGGAACATAATTATTTTATATTTAATAATTTGGAATTTGGCACGGTTATTCAAAAATTGAAACTAGCGAAATTTTTTTAAAAAATCCTATCCATTTTTTTACTGTAAAGAAATTTACCTTCTATTAAACCTTTCAAATCTGTATTTATGATACTGTACATATAGTTTATAACAATCTTTAGATAAATAAAAGATAAAGCGACCAAAATTGTTCTTCAGTTTTAGAAATCATAATATACGTGGGTTTTTTTTTCTTTCATGAATATAAGAAATTGAAAATAATGCATTAATTTTCTGAAATATTTTTGATCGAATATGAAATATTTAATGCTTTTGTTTCATTTAATGGAATTTTCTATAAAACAAAACCAAAATTTCAATTATTTCACAACTATCATCGTATCAGTCCCAATAATTTTTTCATCTGAACTATGACTAAAAGAAATTTTCTATTGTATTAATTTCAGCTATACAGTTTTAAATCGGTTTGGGAATTTTCGATCCTTTAACTTAGGGCTGTAAAAATTTATAAAAAAGGACCGTGAATCTGTATTTCTTCAATCGCAGAATGTCTCAGATATTGCATTCATTGTTTGTTTCTATTTGAAGCATTTCATGATTTCAAAAGTTTTCTGTATAACTTTTTCTTATTGTTATGTTTGAGAATAAAATAATATTAACAACTACGCAGTCTTAAATAGACTCATCGGTAAATGTAAAAGACTTAACAATAAATATTGGTGTAAAAATTGAAAAAAAGTTTCCTAATTATATAAATTTTATAATGTATTAATTTATTTCATACATTATAATTAAAATACAATTATATTATATTATAAAATCTGTAAATTCTACATTTTTTTCATATTTGAATATTTTAATATGAAAAATTAATTTCGTTAAAATAAAATTGTTCGCAAAGAATTCTTTACTGCTGGAACATATATATATGTGAAAAAATGGTGTTATTGAAAATATGTACTCGCATTGTAAGTCTAATTGAAATTCATTCAGGGTTTTGACAATGATGGCCACATATTTTTCAAAAAACATTTATAAGTGTGTACATATGCAAATATCAGTTACTTCCATTGACGCATTTAAAACAATTACTAATGAATATTTGTACGAATATATTTCAAAATAGATCCAGTCTTGCAAATTAAACAATTTGATAATTATAGCTGATGCCTTAATTTTTTTTTCTAATTTAGTCTTTGACGTTTAGTAGAAATAATAATATAGATAGTTTTGATATTTACATCTGTGAGATCATTTGAATTGTGAAGATTATATTTTATTAATGATAGATTTTCATCAATAAAGAATGCATGATATTTAAAAAGTTTTAAAAACTAATTAAAAATTAGTTCATATAAAATAATATAACCATGAATGTAAATAAGCTAAAATAGAAATTAAGCATAAGTTTGAAAAGATTGCAATCAAAAGTCTGCCTTCAATATTCTTACATTATCGTCTGCATTAGTTTTTTCTCTCTAACCTGTAGGCTGGAGTCTCTAATAAGGTGACTATAAGCGACATTAACAATTAAAAAGCTGTCAAGTATCAACAACATTTATAATGGTCGGGCTACTAATTGCGCTGTCTATTATCACACCCTTTTCAAATCCAAACGACTTCTGTCACATCTGCTCTTCTAATCATCGGTTGATCTGGAAGTAAGAAATCTTTACATTGAACACGTCTATTAAAGAAACACAATTTAACGCTTCGGTGAAACTGATCAATCATTTTATCGATCTCATGAATTTGAGAGGGAAATTAGATTGTGATATTTTAGAGGAGCAGGAGCAAGATAAATTCAAATTTATTTTTCTAGATCGGGATTTATTTTGTAATACACTTGTTTATATCGTCTAATAAATTTGTATATTTGAGCATGTATTTTAAATATTTATCATCATGATGCATGATAAAAGTTTCTTACAATCAATTTCTATAAAATTGCATTTGCTAATGCTCAGAATACGAAAGATAAATGTGAGAATCATGAATAATTTTTAGAACGTATACAAAAAAAATTAATTTATTAATTATATATAAGTGAACAGAACTGTAATAACTGGCTTCATTGCAAATTTGAAAGATTTCAAAATGCATTTAAAAAATATTCTTACTGTTGCCACTCCTAATAAGTTTTGTATTTTGTATTTTCATTTTAGAGCTTGCGTTGCTTTATAATCCACCTTGGAATCTGGCAATTCAGTCAGTGAATTAAGCAAAATTAACCCTTTTTTGAGAGATTTCTTTTTGTTATTTTTGGCGTGAAATAATTCTAAGCTCTAGATTAAAAGTAAAACGTTTTAAAATTCTTAATATAAATACATAATATAAAATAATTAACTATATGATGGAAATATCCGTCATCATGCAAATTTACATGTTAAGTTCAGTACAAAATCTTCAGTGTCACTCTGTTCTAAATTTCTCCACACATTATCTTTAATATTAGCAAAAATATCTCAGAATTATTATAAAAAAATATTCAAGAAATCCCACATTTCCTCCAACCACAACAAATAGTAATATGACAAATCAAACTCGTTACAATGTGATATTTGGTATGTTTCATTCGAATTTTAATTTTTTTGCATTGAATTGAATAATGTAGTATTTGTTTTTTGTTTTTTTTTTGTTTTTTTTGTTTTTTTTTTTTGAAAGCAAAGTTCCTTATTATGCAATAATCGTGACAAAGTTGCCAGTAATAACTAATTTACAGTACACCTGCTTTGAGTACACTTCTTGCATCACTGTGTTATGACGGCAATTTCAATCATCTTGCAAAGAACGGTTAAGGCATGTTTAATTTAAGAAATGAATTTTACGTTACATTACATTATTTACATCTTTGATGTACGAATCATTTAATCAATTCCAATCTATTTCATCTATAAGTATTCTGATCAATTTTTGCCATCTGCATGTAAATAGCCTCATGAAACTTATCTTGAGCAAAATTAAACAGATTCCAAAACGTAAGTTCGGTTCTGAGTTATAATACTTTAAAGATATATAAATCGCAATTCGTTTAAAAAAATGAGGAAGAAATTTAAAGGTCGTCCTAAACCTTGATTTGTATTTCTTTTTCAAAAGAGAAATGCAACTCATAAGTTTAATCGAAATAGAATTTAAAAAAAAAAACCACGAGTGTAGCAGATTTTCTTTTCCTGTCATAATTAAACACCGTTTCTAATTCAATGAACTCAAAGCTGCATAACCTCAGCATCCATAAATATTTGATAATAATAATCAAAAGTTATAATTAGATTATTTAGTTCATAATAAATTAAAAGAAATAGATTTCAGTTAAATAGTTATTGAAAAGAAATGTTCCATTCTTAAAATCTCCAACCCAATACTTTTCTTACAAATTAATTTGTGATGCAAGTGAGGGTAATATCTCCAAAATACAGAGAAACGTCAGAAGACAAATTGGAATTAATTGAACCGAACGTAAGGCACACATGAAATAAACTTTTTTTCTATTGCTTTTTAAACTGGAGCAATCCTTCCTATTATTTTCAAAGGAAAGAGAATCACTGTCTTTCTTTTTTTTTTTTTTTTTTTTTCTCTTTAGGCAATAAAATTGTATCTCAGATTAAAGGTGAATCACTCCTTCATCACGCAGCTCTCAATGTGAAATGGGGGTCATGACCTTGAGAAGGTCATTCGGAACGGTGGGATATTTTCTTCCATCTAACTATTGCGCAAAACTTTTCTTTTGTTGTATGATGACCTGATGTGAAGGAAAAAAAATAATAAATAGATAAATAAGCAAATAAAAAAAGATAATCGAATCATCACATTGTAAAAAGATCTTTCTGTCTAGATCTTAATCTTTAGGAGAAGTTTTGGACTAAATTTAATAAACTTCTGTCTAAGACGTTTCTTTTCTCTTAGTATAAATGCGTTTCTATTTATTAATTACAAAGTGCATGAATATTTTCTTTTGGATTTTGTTGATAGTTAAGGTATTCATTAGGTTCAGAGATAAATAAAAAAAAAATTATTCAAAAACCTCTCTTACTGTAACACTTAGACAACTTAGATGGAAAAAAAAATACAATCATTGCCTTAATTTTTCGAAAAAAAAAAAAAACTTATTTATTTCATGAAAATTTAGTACAATTTTCAATGTCAGAAAAAATAGATTAAGTTAAAAAATAATGGAAATTGTTAATTTTTATTTCACTTATATAGGTCAAACTACATAAAATGTAAACATACCGCAAGACAAAAAATATTTTTATCAATAAAACATTTATGAGCGTTTGAAGTTGCTGTGAATGATTTTTGGACCCAAATTTGTCTGTTTTGAATTTAGAGTGTCTAGAAAATATGTCTATATGAAGATACCTAAAATAATACCGTAAAAAGCATTGTATACATGAATATCAAATTTCATTAAATGTTATTGATTTTGAGAAATTATATTTTCATGGAATCTTTCTCATAAAATATTCATTCTTCAGAAAATGCGAATAGATTTTGTATTTGTAAATTAGTTCATCTAAATGCGCTGGAAACAAATGTTCACGCTTTTTTGCTGAGCTGAAATGCCAAAAATAATTAAAATAAAGATGAGTGGGCAAAGATATAAAAACATCTGAAAAGATTTTTTGGAACGTTAAAACGACTAAACTTACTATATTCAGAATCAATTTTATTATTTAAATTTGTTTATTAAACAGCATTAAGAAAATTATGAACTTGTTCCTTAGTTTAAAAATTAATAGAAAAATTCTGAATTTCGAGTCTAAATAATAAATTGACTTAATTAAAAATTATTAAAATTCGTGTCCCCATTAAAAGTAAAAATGATTGCAAAATTATCTATACTAATATCATAAATGTGAAAATTTGGATAGATGGATGGATGTTTGTTACTCATTCACGCCAGAACGGCTAAACAGAATTGGATGTAATTTAGCACAAAGATAGATTATATTCAGTAATAGAGCATAGGCTACCATTTATCCCGGTTAATTGAGTGGTTAATTTTTTATTAATTAAAAACTAACTTTCGCGCCAAAAAGCTATGGCCAAATCCCGCCAAAGATAAATAAGGCTTCAGTTTTTTTTCCCCAACAGAAGCGAGGTTGGGCTTAGCAGAATTTCGACTGATTATTTCAAAAGATTTTTTTTTTATTTTCCTTATATTTGATGAATTTAAAATCAAATGTGCTAAATTAATAGATCTTTCGGATTCATTTTGAAGTTCTTTTAAATTAAAAGAAAACAGAATAAAGGAAATTTAAAAAAAAATCGTATCTGCATTACGTTACCCGGACTTGATTTTTTTTTTTATTATTTTTATTTTGGGGATACGATGTAAATAAATTGTTTTTACGTTAGTTGTGTGTTTTTGTAATTAAATTGTATCGATGTTACATATTTTTCTTATATGCTTATATTTTTAAAGGTATCGTTTTTAGGTTAGGTTAAAAAAATTTATTTGTCATTATTTGATAGTTTTTCGTTCATATACATCAAAATTTCCTCGCAGATAGATTCACAGGTAATACCTAGTTTTTTATAAAAGTAACACTTTCCGTATATAGCCAAGCAACATATGGAATCATAAATTGTTAATAATTGTTAAAAAATAGATTCCACAACCATAAAACTCTTTATTTCCTTCTCTACACACGTCTGCTGCCAGGTGATATGTCACGAAATTCAATATTATGTAATTTAAGATTTCTTTAGATCGGTAATTGTTCACACTGGTGTTGATATTCTTCCTCTTCAACAGGTGCAAACTGGTAAGGAATTTCTACGAAACGACCCCTAGATGCCTCTTCACAGGAAAACTGGGTGCGCTGTCTTTTATCCTGATAAGGGATCTTTGAAAGAGAATACTAGTGCTTGCAAGAGTCAAGAAGGCAAAATAATTAAATTTAGGAGAAGGAAAGAGAAATGCTTTTTATGCTTCCTCGAAATGCTTTTTATTTAGAGAAGAAATAAAAAGCATTTCGAGGGAGGAATATATAAGGTAGAACATTATCTTGAATGACTGTTTCTTAGATTTTTTTCTGGTTTTCTGTTATTATTATTTTTTAATACGTAGAGGAGTCAAGAAGGTAAAATAATTAAATTTATTAGTAAAAAAGTCAATTTAGGTGTACAAGAATTAGGAGTACAATGCTTACAAGAGTCAAGAAGGCAAAAAATTAAATGTATTAGTACAAGAGTCAATTTAAGAGTAAAAGAGTTAGGAGTATAATGGGTACAAGAGTCAAGAAGGCAAAATAATTAAATTTAGGAGAAGAGGAAGAAATAAAAAAGATTTCGAGGAAGGAATATCTAAGGTAGAACATTATCTTGAATGACTCTTTCTTGGATTTTTTTCTAGGAATTTTAAATTTTTTATACTGCCTTAAAATTAGTCATCTCAAAAATTAGTTGAGCTGCAACAAATGCTTTTCAAGAAAAGCTAAATGTTGCTTTACCCAAATAAAACCAAAATTTTAAAATCAGACTTGAGATCGGTTGTTACAAAGAAAAATTCTTTTCACTTTCAAAATGTTTTTCAGAATTTTCATCCACGAAATTATTTATTTTTAAAGAAACAAACAGCATTTCGAGGAAGGAATATCTAAGGTAGAACTTTATCTACCTTAGTTAATTAGATTAAGCGACCAAACGATATATCTTTCTTTGATTTTTTTCTAGGATTTTAAAAATTTTAGCTTCCTTAAAATTAGTCATCTCAGATGTCAGTTGAGCTGCAACAAGTACTTTTCAAGAAAAGATAAATGTTGTTTTACCCAAATAAAGCCAAAATTTTAAAATCAGACTTCAGATGTGTTGTTAAAAAAAAAAAAAACTCTTTTTCCTTTTTTAAATGTTTTTGAGAATTTTTATCCACGCAATTATTTATTTATTTTTAAAGAAGTAAAAGCATTTCGAGGAGGGAATATCTAAGGTAGAGAATTATCTTGCATGACTCTTTCTTTAATAGTTTCTGGGATTTTCAAAATTTTTTACTGCCTTAAAATTAGTCATCTCAAAAATCAGTTGAGCTGCAACAAATACTTTTCAAAAAAAGATAAATGTTGCTTTACCCAAATGAAGCCAAACTTTTTTAAATTTTTAAATCAGACTTGAGATATTTTGTTACAAAGAAAAACTATTTTCATTTCCTAAATGTTTTTCAAAATTTTCATCCGCACAATTATTTATTTATTAATTTTGGAGGAAACAATGGAAATAGAAGTGTAAAATATGACCGTCTAAGCATAATTTTCATCATAAGCTAAGCAAGAAAAATAAAACAATGCATGCGTTAGGGCCAATAAGTCAGCAGAACTCTCCGCCGATTAAATTTGCAGCGCCATCAAGAGGCCAAACGATATAACTCTTTAGTGTGTTCCCATGAATTTTGAAAATAAAGGAATGGTTATTCAGTGATACAGTCAAATATTCTGCGTTTGAGTTTTATGTAATTGTGTGTGTTTTTAATGAGCTATTATGGGCCAAAGCTGTAAGCATTTAAAACAAATTACAGCCGCATAATTGTTTAGAATAAATTTGACTGAAATATTTTCAATACTAGTTTTCTACGATTGAAGACTTTTAAGCAATGTCAAAATCCGTGATATAATGAATTCTTTTATGTTTAATATTTCGCTCAGTGAAGACTACGAAAATGCAATTTTTTGAAGTTTCGCAACATTTATTGCTTTTTTTATCTGAAAAATTAAGAACTGTTGACATCTCCCTCCAAACATTTTGTTCTAAAAATATTTTAAGCTATTATAATAGTAATTAATTTTAATATTAGGGAGATGGATTTTTAATATTAGGGAGAGGGATCTGTCATAAAAGAAAATGAATATTAAATAAACCAAATATGTTTCTGTCAAGGCAAAAAGAAACGAAACCGAACTATACAAACGACCAATGAGAGAAAGGATAAAAGTAAAAGAAAGAAAACACTATAAATTAACTACTCAGTTACCTTTAAGTTCGAAGAGAGAAAGGGTTGCTTTTTGGGCACAAAAAACTCCGTCAGTTGTGTGCGCGGTAATTTTTCATAGGTTGTTGGATACTCATGCTTGTTGATTTCTTTCCTGACTTTTTTAAAAGTGTTTTTATTGTCGTTTTTATTCTTAGAATGAAATAGTAAATAAATTAGATTATAAGATTAAAAAAACAGGACTTAAAAAAATCCTTGGAGTCTTATAGTTATGAAGCCCGTTAGAACGAACCGCCACTCGTTAAAAAATTAAATATTTTGAAAAAATTATGCACTTTAAAACGGGGCTTATCAAAATTTCAAACATTGCTATGCTTTTCAACTTTGCTGCATTAAATTTTTTCAGCGAAAAATGAAATTAATTCTTTCCGAAAAGGGTGTAAAACATTTATTAACTAGGGGGCTTCCCACCCTGCTCGCTAATGCTCACCAACCACCAGGAAGTGCTAATGCATTTCCTCTCGGATCGCTTCGCAATCCAATCTCGCGTCGTACGTTCGCCATCTACTAAACCACTTTTACAGCAAAAGATATATCCAAATAGTTTGTTCCAAAAAGTGATAAAACAATGTAAGACATAAAAAATATGAAGCAAAAAGTACACTCGAATATTGAACTTAGATAAGTTCTTTGTGAACATAAACTACTTCTCATTTAGGAATTATATACATCCACCTCAGAAACAAATTCAAAAAAATTGTGTTTTGCTCACAATTTTTCAAATTTGGGAACTATACCACAGAAACAGAGTTAATAAAAATTGATATTTACAAAAAAAAAAAATGTTTGAAAGCTGCTTTATTCGAATTCAGTCTATTCCACACACAAAAAAAAGTAAGGTAAAAGATGGAAAAACAATGTAAAATAAAAAGTAAACTTAAGAACTAAACCTTTGAAGCTACTGATGACTACTATATACATCTATATTTATAAGTATATATTTTTTACTTCTTATGTATGATTCATGGTAATTTTTATTCTCCCTGTCTTCTCCTCTTCGACGATTTCGTTTTAAAATCGATACGGCACAACTTATACTTCATTGTAAAAATTTTTATCCGTTATATTTTTCAAACACGTTAGCTTGAAATCTTATCAAACCGCGTATTGATGCTACCAAGCAAGGTCGAAGTGTTGCCAAACTGCGATTAACAAATTCAGCCTGATTTTGCTTTCACAGAAGTGTTTTATATGTATAGATACGTTAATTTTTTGCCCTAACAATAACGAGAAAGATGATATATATATATATATATATATATATAT
>JAPMOQ010037206.1:0-14735 GCA_026543055.1 Argiope trifasciata | reverse complement strand
CACAAATATGCTTAATATTACAGAACGCAATTTCTATTTTTACAATTGAGAAAGAAAAAAATGAACGATTTTTTTAATACTATGTTGGTATATTTTTATACTATTCAAATTTTGGACTAATATTCTGCATACTGCAAGACTAACATCCTTTATACTGTAAGAAAGCTTCTTCTTCTTCTTGCATACAGCCGACCACCCAGCCACGTAGCAGTATCGACAGGATTTGTTGAGGTCGACTGCTGAATAAGTATTGTCCAGCCTTACATGGACCGATCAGTCAAACTAGGATTCCTTTCAGGGTAGTAAATGACTGCCTTCCTCCCCATCTGCTCTCTCTCAAACAGATGGAATGAAACTATCCATCTTTAACATCATATCCTTCAGGGTTTTGAGATTACCTGGTACTATCAATACGGTACTTAAATCATTATTGTCAATCTTCAGGTCCTACCTTAACTCGCAGATCTTCATACACTCCATTAAATAGTAGTAAACTGTATCCATTTCCCCACAAATGCATTTATTTTCTTGTCTTTTTCTAAATCTTTCGAAATATGCAGGAAATTACCCATGTCCAGATATTATTTGGATTTTAAGTGGATGGTATCTTCTTATTTTAATTTCCGGATTAGGAATAAAGTCGAAAATGACTCTTCCTTTTTTGGATATATACCATCTGTCAAACCATTGTAGTTTTATTTCTTCTCTCAATGCTGTAAGAAAGCTATCTGTGGAAGGGAAATATAATTTTGAGTCATGTGTGAATGAAGAAAATTATATCTAGATTATTTCTCCACCTTCATGCTAGGTTACTAGTTTTTTTATGTATAATAAACATTTCATAAATTAATTCGTAGTACCAAATTTCGTCAGCGTCTTTAAAATCTCGAATTCACAGCATATTTTCTATCATATTTCAAAATAAGGATATTTATCTTTTCGAGGATGCAAAATTTCATACTCTCTATCTGCACTGTAATGTGATGCTTCAATCTTATAACCTAATATCCCATAATGAAAATAACTAACTTTTCATTTATAAGATTAAAACTGCGTTTTATAATTTAAAATTTTGTAGGGACAGAAAATAAACATATTTAACACAATAACAAATCTACATTTCATAAAAAAACATCAATATATTGTTTATTTTGGTATCTCAAAACTAACCAATTGACGCCAAATCTCTTTCCCTCACGATTGAGATGCGAAATAATGAGTACATTTCTAGAATTCACCATCTTCCGTTCCACTAAATACTTTTTCTATAATTTGTTTTTTCACATTTGGGTGAATATCGTGTCATTTTTTACCGCACTATTTTTTTTTTTAAATCAAAATTATATATCGATTCTAATATGGCTAATTCAAAGGACAAAATAGCTTTCAACAGTGATCGAAAAACATTCTATAAATCATAAACAATAGCGGATAATCTCGGAAATGCATTTATTCTCCAAATATTATCGAAAAATTCAGTAACAAAAAATAAACGTTTTAACATAAAATATTATTAATATTATTTGTTTTTTTAAAAAAAAATTAAAATTTTTTAAAAAAAGTTCCATTTATTCATTATTGAGTGTTTAGGTCCTAAAAATAAATAAAAATTACTCTAAAGTATTTTTGTGAATAATTACTTTTTCCGATGATAACACGTTATCTACAGTTTTAAGCCACCCAAGTTAGAAGAGAATCCAAATTCATCTTACTATTAACTGCAAATCTCCTCTTTTCATATTTCCTTAGACCCCTATCTTTACTAAATAAATGTAGGCCCAAGAAAAGAATTTGGATTATTTGGTTCCAAAACGCTATAGAGGAGAAACAATTATGAGAGTTCTTAGAAATTCAAATATTTTTGAAAAACTACATCAAATAGTTTATCTTGTGTTTTATTATTTTATGAAATTTTTCTTTGAATGCAACACAGTCTTAAAAAAGTTTTATTTGAGCAGCGGTTGAAGAATTTTCGACATAATTAATTAGTTATTGCAATTTATCTCGAAATAAAGCTGTCCGAAAAAATACTTAAAATAATACAAGCAATAGGAAGCATTGAAGTTTATAAATATTTAAATTGAGTGCATTCAAAATTCAGCTGATTAGAAACCTTATCTCTCCAGATGAATGGTTACCTAAATAAAATGGCAGGTTGTATTTATAATTTTTTTGTTGTAGAGAGAAAAGAGAAAAGGAAATCATTTTATCTGATTTTTTTCGAGGTTGAACACGCACATTCAAGCATAATCATAGCTATTTTAATTTAACTAGATCGGAAGCTTTTTATTTGGTTAACATAAAAAATGAGTAGTTGCGCAATGAAACATTCTTTGATACTTATTTAGACAACTGTTATAAAAAAAGAATTAGCTTTCTTATATAATTGATTTATCAGGAAAACGTGATCACCAGGTTCGTGATAGGAAGATATTTTTAGATGTATTTTAAATGTTATAAATGCTTTTGGCATTGTTCCAGTTAAAAAAAAAGTTCATTTTAATGCTTAACGTTAAACATTAAGTTAATTTAAATGCTGTATGACTCTGTGTAACGATTAGAAAGAGAAGGAAAGCGAGGAAATGAAATATTGTCTATCATAAATTAAATATTAATAATCATTGATAAAAAAGTGATAATTTATAATTCGTAAGGTAATTAGATGGACCAGAGAATCAGATTATGGAAATTAATTAAATAAGAATACGTGATGTTGAAATATCTGTATATTTAATAAGAAAAAAAAGAAAGACAAAGGAAAGAAAATTAGAAGAAATAAATTAGCGCACGAAAATTTACAATCAGGTCATTAGAAAAAATGCATGAATAAGACGGAAAAATAAATGCAAAATATAAAGTACGGAAATAAGATTTCTGATGAAAATATTGTGAACTTGTCAAAATAAAATTCGCTAGAAAGAAAAAAGCACCTAGTTGAAATATTACTGTTTTAAAATAGTGAGATTTGTGATAGTTGCTTTTAAAATTTTCTAAAATAAAAAATGTATTATATAACGTTATTAGAAAATAAATATAGAAAATGTTGGAAAAAATAAATGAATTAAAGATAGAACTATTATTAATCACTATTATATTTATTAGTCTTTTTTAAATTGAAAAATGGTGAACAATAGATTATTTTTTCAATAAAAAAATAAGAAAAAACATTATTGTTTTAAAATGTCCAATTAAAAACTTCGACTGTTTTATTTCAGCAATTTGTCTACTACATACAGTTTCTACCATAACATATTATAGTAGAAACTAGATTTCTATTATAAATGTTGTCCACTACCTAAATTCTAAATTATTAGAGATAATCTTATTTTTCCAGTTATAAAACTACGTTCAATGAAACAAATCATTATGTGGTTTGTTCTAGTAAATTTTAATGTATTGTAATTGTATGTCTATGTAAAGCTAAAAATAATTATGACATTTAAATTTTTCTCGCACCTCTCAGAAATATTTAGTAATTTATGATACTTGAAGTTTTATGTAAACAATTTCCACGTTTTTTAACTATTAAATTTGATTGAATTATAAAACCTGGTAGTGGATAAGGCGATGCCCTTCTTTTGATAAAATTATCAATTTTAATGCATTTTGAATATATCTGTATGTTGATAATTTATTTTACTTTAATATTTTTTATTTATTTATTACTAGCCGCCTTTGGCGACCAGCTGGTTCGCCATGAGTAAAGCGTTCGAAAATTTTCAATTAAATCACATATTCATTAGCCTTGAAGTAATTCCGGGCATTGATTGACCTGAAATTAATATTTTATTTAAGATGATGGACGAAA
The DNA here is from genome assembly GCA_026543055.1 of Argiope trifasciata. Classification (NCBI taxonomy): domain Eukaryota; kingdom Metazoa; phylum Arthropoda; class Arachnida; order Araneae; family Araneidae; genus Argiope; species Argiope trifasciata. Next base: position 10,927 of record JAPMOQ010037206.1, on the reverse strand, counting down.
AGTTCTAAAAGTACACCTTTTCCTAATAATATTCTTTAATTTTATAAATCAGTCAGTTTTAACCATCGGTTATGCTTCCTAAATACTAAAAAAAAATTCGATGATGTTGCCAAAATATTAAATATGTTTTTTTAAAGAACGCGAGAAAGGGAAAAAAAGTATTTAATTAATCATACAGATATTGCAAACGATTACATAAATATGCCATTAAAATGGGAACTCAATGCATATCCTGTCTAAATTCCATCAGGTTTACCGTAAATAAAGAAGATTTATTGAGTTAATGATACAGATATTGCAAATGATTGTAGAAACCTTTGCTTTGCATTTATTTTTTAAAGAAAATATCACATTTTATATTTATTTTATTTTATCCAGTCACGTGCTGAAAGTTGCATTTCTGTAGATTTATTTTGCGATGATAATTTTTTTATTTGAACTTCCGGCATTCTTTTATTTTATCCAGTCACGTGCTAAAAAAACGGTTAAAATATTTCTTTAAAAATTCGTTAAAAATAGAAGCTTAAGTTATACATTAAAACACTGATATCATTAGAAGGCTAATTTTTTAATCTTTAAATTGATGTAAAAATCATGTTTATGCGATCATATTTACGGAAGTTATAGCGGAAAAACGACGAAATTTCGCTTAAATTTTAATTAATTCAAATTCTAATTAAAAATTCGAAAAAAGGGCTCCGAGGTGCACATTACGGACCTCCAAGGTATACATGTACCAAATTTGGTAGCTGTAGGTCCAACGGTCTGGCCTGTAGAGCGTCAACACACACACACACGCACACACACACACACACACAGTGAACTTTATTATAAATATAGATGACTCATGATTATATGGTGCCCTCGTTTTTATGTAATATTATTTTCGCACTCTTAACAAATAATATTTATATAAATAACAAATTTAGCATCATAAAACTGATAAGAAATTTACTAGGCAAGATGATATTATCATCCCGATATTTTATAATTCATAAATTTGAATTCATTTGTATTGAAACATGTTTATTTTTTTATATCCACATATCAGCCTCCCTTTTTCAGATCTGTAATCCTAAACAGGAGTTCTCCATTAATTTTAGATAATTTAAGTTGATAAATTCCAAAGTGTCAAGAATACACTTAAAGGGTCATATTCTTGGTGAAATTGCACAAATAACTTCTTATTAGATTTAAATTTATTAATTTATTTTACACGTGAGGGCATTTTAATTGCTTTATAAAGACTTTATATTATTTGCTTACCAGCGTGTGACCGAGCTCAGCTCGGAGAAAACAGGTATCGAAGCTAACTCGAAGATTTAAATTTTCAATTGTGATTTATCAAAACAATACATGCCATAAGAAAATTTGTGAAACCATTGGTGAAAAGATAACCGGTTAAAGTGCACCATTGTAAACTATTCTAAACAAAGTTAGAGTTTGGAAAGGGAACTATTCTATACAAAGGTAAAGTAAAAGTAAAGATTGAAGTGTGTTGAAGTTCAATATTTTTGACAAATTTATTTAGAAAAACCAAACATATATACATACATAAGAAACATATTATAAACCCATAACAGCATAAACATCAAACTTTATTAGTTCGCCATATTGCCTATAGATGGCAGCACGTTACCGCTTGAAAATTTAAGTAGCCATTATGGCGAACTAATAAAGTTTGAAAATATCCTATCTGTAACTCCGAACTGCTCGACCGTAGCGCTTCAAAACCGGCGCCAATCGATTCCTCGTGGCCAAAAACCCCAGACCCCCAAGTTTACCGGAGTTTATTAATTCTGGGGCGATTTTCGTCTTGGCAACCATTCCTCGTATTATTGTATTATATAAAGATCCAATATATTGTATGTTTTAGGTATTTTACAAGCGCATAAATTAGAGATATTTCCCAAATTTGTTTTTTTAGTATTTTAATGTGATAACTTAATCTGGTAAAATAAGAGATCAGAAGAATTGTCTAGTTAATTTATGAAAATTTAAAAAAAATGTTAAGGATATTTATACTTGTCTTGGACCAAGTGGGAATGATAAGTTTCTTACCACAGATTATTAAGAGTAAAAGTATTTCAGAACGTTCTCTGTTGTGATTGCTTATCTCTTAATTTTTAGCAAATTGAAACAATTTGTTGACCTTTACAAATATAATAAAAGAAATTTTTGTCATTTATTATAATTAATTAATAACATAATATACATTAGTATTTAAACCATTATTTTTTTTAAAAAATTCGAAATCTAAACATAAGATAATAGCCACAATTTCTCATGCTACCTTATCAGCGAAAATACATCGAATTCAAATGCAATTTTTATTTATTTTGGCCTTGCCTATGTAATAGATATTTGGTGTAAATGAGTTTCGAATCTGAAGTTTGTCCGGGCAGAAAGTAGAAATTCTAAAACATCAATATCCGAGCAAAACTTATGTATGGAGAAATAAGTATCCATCATAAATTTGGATGAGTAGATAAAGCCTTTTCTTAATCGGGATGTTGAAGCTTCCCTTCCATAATTCAGATAATATCAAATGAATTTCATTCTATTAATTAAAAAAAAATTATTAGTTCCTTACAAAACTTATTTTAAGATTTATTTCCATAGATTCGGTTTATCCCCATATAATTGGTGTATTTGTGGCGGCAGAGACGATTTTGAATATTGTGTCATCCAATTGTCTGGAGTCAAACATCTTTCATTCATTCATACAATAAAATGGGAAAACTAATCCCTATGGTACAAAAATATTGTTCTAAAGAAAATACAGTCGAATCCGGTTAATTGGACAACCGGATAATCGGACCAGCCGCTTATTCGTACCGAATCTCAAAGAACCAAAACAAATCCTATGTGCATAAGCCTAATATTATTCGCTTATTTGAACCAAAATTCCGTTTAAACGGACCAAAGAACGTGGCAGGGAAGATAAAAAAGAAGCCACAAGTCGCCTGTGCACAGCAGGAAGTCCGAAAGGGAAAAGAACCAGTGGGAGGTGAGCAAGTACTTTGTTTCTTAGAACGGGCAGCTCGGTAGTAATTTTTTTCAATTTGCTTTTGGCGTCATAAATTGATAAGGCGACTTGAATTTGATAAGAACTTTTTTTTAATGTGCTTCGCATGCTGAGTATCATGTAGATCGTTTCGAAGAATTTGTTTGTAAATTTATTTTTCAATGAATAAAGTTCATAAGCAACAGTAGTTCTTGTTTTTATGTTTGCCATACGCGTGTACCGCACAATAAAGGTCATAATGACATTTTAATATATTACGTATAGCACGTCTCGTCTTGTAACATAGGGCATGTTCGTGTAATCTTACCAGCCGGTTATTAGGACCAAAATGATCGCGTCCCGATGTGGTCCGATTAACCGGAATCGACTGTATCTCAAGCATTAATTTAGCATCATGAAGATATTACATTAATAAAGGCAAGGTATCATCATTAACGTAGGAAGCTTTTAATTGTGTTCATCAATCCTGAAGACGATCATATCGAACTTTCTCAGCATATTTTCAGAATAATTGTTAATGAGTAAGTTAAGAAAGTTTAGTGTATCTGTAATAATTATCCGCCCAATTACTAACAGATGAATGTATACTAAAATAATAATAATGCTAAAATAACCTATACATATTCTTAAAGAAGATATAACAATAGGAAATTGTAAATAATATGTTATATTATTATAATCCTGAGCATCAATATTTTAAATGATGAATTTTAGTGCTGTGTGAACTGCACAGTAAATTATATGCAAAAGTATTTATAAAAGTGCATAAATGAAATGATTCTAAAAAAATAAAAATAAAAACTGTTTATAGAAGTAAGTTGGTTTTAACTATTTGTAACCGTATTAAAAATTGTTATTCTATTAGTTAACGAAAATTATATCCCAAAAATGCACTTACTAACAAAAAACACTTCTTTAAATTGTTCTAGAATGGAGAAACAATGTTTTCTATTCATATTATTATAAAAAGCAATTTCTCTGCATTTTTTATTATTTCAGTAAAATACTGTTGACAGAAAACTACACAAGTAAGTCTTTTGACATCCAGAATTTGAGGGATGCTTCATAACAAAACTTATCAGTGGAATTTAAAATAAATAACCTAAATTTTTGTAGAAACCAATTAAAAATGGATCTAAATGTTGATAGTAAATTTTCAGTTCCTGATATTGAAAATAGTATTTATTATAAGCATTATTTTATATTTTTTATAAACGAACTAGTCCATAAAGAGAACAAGTTCTTTTTATGAACCATTTCGTTTTATGAACTTTTTCTTTAAAGTTAAACAAAATAAACTTACAAAACTGCATTCTAAGTCAAAACTGAATAAATGTTGCTTCTCATATTTTCCTTTCATCAAATCATTTTCCTTTTCCTGCAGTTGTATTGAATAACATTCATTGTTTTATCTCACAAATCCAAATAACTATTTGTTATTTTATTTCAGCATAAACATTATTATATCCACTTTTCTGTTAGCTTATATGCTATATTACGTTGAAATAAATTATGTTATAAATATATGGTATAATAGAAAAACAGATTTTCTGTTTAGCTTTTTAATACAAAGAGTATTTTTTGACAAAACTGAAAGGATATTTTAAACAAATTTTCATTGTTTGAAATATGAACAAAAGAATTTTAATATCTTATATATATTTAAATTATTTGAATTCATAATTATTTTTATAATAGTATTTTACCTCGATGGAAATTATTGTTTTGTTTTAAATCTCGTGTCCATTTTTCTTTATTTTTCAAAAAGTATTTCACCTTTATTGTTTTATACAAAGAGTTTTACACACTGTTTCAAAAAAATATATATATTTTTTAAATGAAATCTGAATTTTCAGTAAGACGTGCAAATAATTGTATTGTAATTCAGTCAGTTTAACTTTCCAATTAACATAAATTGCATTAAATGTTTCAAAAGATAGGTTCGAACTTTATCTATACTTATAATAAAGCTCAATGTGTGTGTGTGTGTGTGTGTGTGTGTGTTGGCGCTCTACAGGCCAGACCGTTGGACCTACAGCTACCAAATTTTGTACATGTATACCTTGGAGGTCCGGAATGTGCACCTCGGAGCCCTTTTTTCGAATTTTTATTTAGAATTTGAATTAATTAAAATTTAAGCAAAATTTCCACGTTTTTCCGCTATAACTTCCGAAAATATGATCGCATAAACATGATTTTTACATCAATTTAAAGATTAAAAAATTAGCCTTCTAATGATATCAGTGTTTTAATGTATAACTTAAGCTTCTATTTTTAACGAATTTTTAAAGAAATATTTTAACCATGTTTTTATCACGTGACTGAATAAAATAAAAGAATGCCGGAAGTTCAAATAAAAAAAAATTATCATCGCAAAATAAATCTACAGAAATGCAACTTTCAGCACGTGACAGGATAAAATAAAAGAAATATAAAATGTGATATTTTCTTTAAAAAATAAATGCAAAGCAAAGGTTTGTACAATCGTTTGCAATATCTATATCATTAACTCAATAAATCTTCTTTATTTACGGTAAACCTGATTGAATTTTGACAGGATATGCGTTGAAATCCCGACTTAATGGCATATTTCTGTAATCGTTTACAATATCTGTATCATTAATTCAATACTTTTTTTCCCTTTCTCGCTTTCTTTAAAAAATCATATTTAATATTTTGGCAACATCATCGAAATTTTTTTTAATATTTTGGAAGCGTAACCGATGGTTAAACCTGACTGATTATAAAATTAAAGAATATTACTAGGCAAAGGTGTACTTTTAGAACTTTCCGTCCATCATCTTAAAGAAAATATTAATTTCAGGTCAATCAATGCCCGGAATTACTTCAAGGCTAATGAATATGTGATTTAATTGATCATTTTATAACGTTTTACGCATGGCGAACCAGCTGGTCGCCAAAGGAGGCTAGTTAATAATAATAACAATGATAAAATAAATCAGCATTGTATGGCTTTGAAACAATTCTTTATACAACTAACGTGCTGCCTTTAGAAAGGATGAAAACACTTTTCAATGATAAAAAGACATTTAATAATCATTTTGATGCTTATTATCCTGAATACATTTATTAATATTCAACAATTTGTAACGCAAAACAGCAAGAAAAGAAATCACTTTCCATGCATATTTGGATATAACCCGTATATACGTACGTTTCGTAGAAATGTATAGTAATGAACAATAAAGTTTTTCAAATACATTTAATTTATTTTTATGGATTTTATCATTATTTTTTACATTTTTATTTTTTATTTTATATAAAATTTTTACTCTACATATACATATACATATTTTTACTCTAATACTGTATATAAATTCATGTTAATTATTTGTAGGTGTTTAAGTATATCTGAGTATTTTACTTCTCACATCATAGTAGTATGAAAGTTCTATATTTGTTTTAATTTAAGTTTTTATTTTTAACTGTTTTTATAAAAATTCGGAAACATAGGATGTTTACTTTTTTGCGTTTGCTAAATTTTGATATTTCTTTTCAGGAAAATTTGACAAACTATCTGCAAATCAAGACAGCATTTATGAATTTTATTGTTCGTTTTCACGCCTAATGATTCGAGCACGCATCCACTGGATTTCGCTGTCAGGTAATTTTTCAATACTTAAATGGATTATGCTTTACGTAGTTAACACACAAGCCGTTAAAGGAAATATTGACATTACTTCTTGTAGATTTGACGTTTGTATAATACACAAGAAGTGATAAATATTTTTTTCTATTTCCTTCAAAGATGTAATCACATTGATTTATCAGAACCCGTTACTCATGTAAGATCCAAGTGATTGCTTATCGAAAACAAATTATCGAAGGCATATCCTATAACATATGTATTTTTGCAGATTTTATCATTATTTTCAGTCATATAAGATTTATTTTATTCATCAACTTCCGTTGACTGTAATTTAAGAATAAATAAACAAACGGATACTTCGGAAAAATATTGAATCGCATTAATCTTTCTGATAAATGCATTATATTCTAAAATCATTTTTTGCTGTCAATCAACAGTATTTATTTACTTCATTTCGACTGGATGAATAATCAATTAATTTATCCTCGTTTTTTTTAAATGACATCACAAAACCTTATCTGAAACAAAATTACGGCTTTTAAAAATACGGTTGTAACAAGATTTACTTAAATTTTTTTACTAAACTTAGTACTTATAATAACGCTTAATAATAAAGAAAAATGTATGAATTATAAAAAAATTACAAATTAATTGAAATTGAAATTGTATAAATAAGGAAATATTAGGGAAATAATTTTATCCCATCCAATAATATGAGAGAACGTATTACAGATCACGCCTTTTAATTTAAATCCACCGAATTTGTAACATATAAACTAGAGAGAATTGGAATGTTTATATATTTGGGATTTATTTTTGGAAATTTTCATTAATTAAAGATTAAGCGATATCTTAGCTGTTTACCGCTGTAAAAAAATTCGAAAGTATGATTGCACAAATGCCGTTTCAACAAAATTTTTTAATTAGAAACTCTTTTTAATATTTGAATCCAATTTAATTGCTATGCATTTTCAATATTGTTTTCATAATTTTTAACAATACTTTTTTTTCTTCGGAGGAAATTCAAATCGTTCTCTTTATTTTATAAAATATTTAATTGCGTAATTTTTCATAACATTGAGATTTGTTTAGTGTTTGTGCTTGTTATGTATGCATTTCATTTGAGGAATATGAAAGAAAATTTGGAGTAGACGATCGGCAAAATGACACGAATATATCACGCGATTTTGCTTCATTAGGGAATCCAAGAGTACAATAAGTAGAATAGGTGAAAATTTATTGAAGTAAATTTGCTTCCTATCTGTCATAATTTGGAGACTAAAAATATATTAATCATGATGAAATTATACAAAAGAGATTTAAATGAAATTCAGCGTTATTGGTAAAGGGTGTTAGTGTTTTTTAGTATTGTCTACTCTAATTCCTGTATAGTTTACCTCAAGTAGCAGAATATACAAAGTATGCCTTTATTAAATATTTCTTCAAAAATTATAAATATTTATAATCTGCCATTATGAAATTTGCTTGCAAGATGAGTAGAATAGGTGTGCGTCTCTTAAAGTAAATCTGCTTTATATCTAACACAATTTGAAACTTAAAATTTACTAAACCTGAACAAATAATACGCAAGAGATTTAAATCTTATTATAAATTCTCAAATGGTTTGCTTTATCAGTGTGTTCTGCACAAATTCATGTATAGTATAATATATATAGTCCATGTGTAGTTCGACAAAAGTTATAAATATTTCAAGCATAGTCTTTCAGTCAATCCTTTCAGCTTAACAGCAATTTTTCGTCAACTTTTTATAAACAATAAACGAAATGAGATAAACTATAGTCTGTGAAAGTTGTATCAAATTGACCAAATACTATAAATGAACTAATAATCAAATTGACCAAATACTATAAATGAACTTAACATACTATAAATGAACTTAATAATGATAATAAAAACATATATCATGCGTTAAATTTTCGGTAGTATCTCAATTATTGTAGGTCGTCAATAATATTATTTTGGTATAAAAGCATCATCTACCTGGAGTACGGATCCTAGAAGCTTATATTTTAAAATAAGTTTAAAATAATTTTAATAATTAATAATTTGTATATTTATTAAAGATTTTCCCAATATCTTTAATAAATATACCCCATTTACAGTAATTCTTTAAAAACTCCAAGTGTTAAAAAATTAATTAGGAAACACAGTGTTTGTATCAATTTTGGGTAACAAATATTTAGCTCATAGCTGGCACTCTTCTAATCGGAGTGTGGTTTCAATGTGACTTAGGTAACATGTAACTTTTTATGATGTGATGTGTAACACGTCTTCCTTTGCTATCGCTTCAACACATCCCCAAGGGGTTGGCAACTTATTTGAAATATATATCTTTCACGTTGTGCGTGTTCTATTTCACTGCACGAGGAAGCGCATCTCTTGCACAAGAACAACCGAGGTCGATATCTGGCCCAATTTCAAATAAAGCTAAGGGAAACCCCGAGAGTAATTTTTTTCTTGTTTATTATTTCCGTACTCAGTAGCACAGTATGCGTTGCATTACATAAATCCTCTTGTAACCTGCTGTTTTATGTCAAAGAAATATTTTTAAGAGCGTATCAAGTTGTAAGGAGGCATTTTTTTTTAAAAATCATTTAGGGATTAAAATTATTATTTTAACGGATTTCAAAAGATTGAAGAAATATTGATTCGACGAAAGCGCTCACAGGCTTCATATTCAACTCTATTAAGGTAGTGAATATCAGACCGAAATGATTTAGAAGTCGGTAAAATAACGGAAGGAAGATTGGTAAAATCCAAAAATTAATATATAATTTGAAACTATAGAATAGTTTCATGCGAATTTTTTTCAAAACAAAATTACTCTAAAAAATTAAAGCATAAGCAATATATTTCATTATTTTTGCTTTTTTTCTTAAATATTTAATATTAGAAATAATACTTTAAAAAATTGTCAAAACTGCATTTTTTAAAAACTTTAAATATTGCTAAATGCTGCTATCAAAATAAAAATAAACATAAGAATTATTTTCTGGAAGTATTGTATTATAAAACTGAAACTTATAGTAAAATGGAATTGGAACAAAATCAGCGAAAAGTTACATATGCATATGTTAAAAATTCAGTATCAGCGAAAAAAATCAATTTCAAAAATTTCTAATCAAATCAGAAAGCTAAAGTGTAACAAAAGAATAATATATAATTATTACAAATTATTAGTACTGTATATTATTATTTGAATATTACAAAAGATGATTAATATATTGTTAATACAAACAGGAAGCTAAAGTATCGAAGAAGATGAATAATATGCATAATTGTTTATATTTTTCATAATTATTTATATAAATTTTTCTTCATGCTTGTTCATCTCCATTTGCTTTAGAACATATCTGAAAAAATTATTTTCACTTAACTTTACAATTTGGAAGGGTTATTTAATTGAAAAAATACAAAGTATACAGCTCAAATTTGTAATAAATTCAGATCATTATAATTTTTAATAAAGAAAGACGAACATTAGGCTAATCTTGGACAGTTGTAGTAATAGTAAATGCTGCCAGAAGCATAGCATAATTTTTAACCAAACCCACCATAATCGCCATTAGTGACGTATTAAAGCCAAAAGGTGCTTGATACATTATATAATTTCTTCGTGCATATTCAACTTTAAAGAGCAAAGTAAATGCATTAATATTTGGTTTTCTTAGCGTCTACGTGCATTCCAAATGTAGTAAAAATATTCACGCCGGTTGTAACGTCGCTTAACGATTAATGACTTGGCATGAATATCATTATTTCATTAAACTGCAAAATGGGCGTGCATTTATCATATTTCGTATTTATTCATCTAAATAGTTTGTAAACAATTGCACACCAACAGTGAAATGAGAGTAACAAAATATGCATTTGAATTAGGTTTCGTGGGAAGAAAATGGTTTCTTTTCTCTTGAACACCCCACATACAATGGGCGTATAGGTTGTTTATGTTTAAAGGAGAACACCACGTGAGGATTGTCAGAATCATCGTTTTGAGTGCTGAAAACGGTGCGTTCGAGCGCTCCAGATCTTTCAAAATGAATCAGAAGCCGTTCAGTCGGATTCCACTGCCTTGGTCCACTTCCGATAAGTAGCTTCTAAAGAGTAAACTGGCTCGTCCTATTTCCTACTTACTGCAGGAGCTGTTATTTAAGAAATGTAGCAATAACCTTCTGTGCAGAGTAGAGGGGTAATTAGTAATTCCGCATGCATGGAAAGAAGATTGGTGGCCGCTTATTGCCGAAATGATCCTGACTGGAGCTGCTTAG
>JAPMOQ010037198.1:0-11361 GCA_026543055.1 Argiope trifasciata | reverse complement strand
ACCCTAGATAAATTCAATAAAAGTAATCAAATAGATTGAAACAATTTAAATAAATGAGCAAAATTCAAAAAGTGAATGAATTTGCAGGTTTGAGATTGTAAATTTTAATTTGAATCACCATTTTTTTAAGGAGAAAGGGGAGTACATTGTAACAAGGCCCTCTTCCGTTTTCAAGTGGTTTTGCGAGATCCAAATTGTATTTTAATTTTTTTAAAGTCAGGTTGTTAAGAAGAATTTGTCTCTACCAAAGGATTGAAATTATCTCGATGAAAAATAAATTGCTGAAAACTGTAATTAATTCATTTATAATCTTTTTCTCTGGTAGTCATCATTTTATTTGCTTTTCACTAAAATGATGTAAACCCTCAAATAAAAATTGACTTGTTTACATTTTATAACTATTTACCACAGTTTTTCAATAATATTGTTACGGATTTCCTATCCTACTAATCCATCGGGTTCGCTTACCTGTATAGTGGGTGTGTATGGTATGAGAAGATGATGATGAACATACAGAATAATCAGTCCTTTAATAGAAGACACATATTACATCACAAAGACGACACATATTTACAGTACAACCATGTACAGAAAACAATTATATTCTATATAGTTGTGCCAAGACGAACACATACATGACAGCGCACAGCAGTACTCTACTGCAGATTGTAGTCCACAATAGCAACAGTAGTCTACAGGCAGAAATTCGGCAGTGACAACGTCCACAGATCGCAAAGCGACTAGACAGAATTCAGGAGAAGGAATATTTAAGGAATTCTGTCTACACTTACGTAGGTCTCTCCCGTACAGGTTGAAACTACTCCTCTGTCTCTTTTTGCCTTCGCTACCGACTCACGACTTCACACAACGGAACTACTTCGCAATTCACTACAGCTCCGTTTCTGACGACGACATAACGGTCTACGACACACGACACAGGCTTCGTCAGAATACGCCACACAGTGATCCAGCAGTCCTCCGTTGAGAGCTTCTCAGTTCAAGACCTCTCTATTTAGGTCTACTCAGTCGCTCACCGCCATACTTCGTTCAAATTCAGAGCTCTCTATTCAGGTCTTCTTGATTCAACTCTGCCTCACTTCTCGGAATCCAAGACCTCTTAGTTCAGATCTTCTTAATTGAGCACCAGACAATGCTACTTCACGTGTCCAGATCAGCTTCAGATTGCTGCTTATGTAGCAACGGAAAGCGGGGCTAAAACCTTCTGGACCACTCAGGAGCATTTTAGATGTATCTCTGCTCCTAATGGACAGATCGGGGATATTCTCGATGTTTCGGATATTATCCATTTTGCTCCCAAAGTCGCCATATTCGTCGCGACAAGTAGTCAAAAGGTTACCAAACTCTGGGATCACTGACGTCACACCCAATCACTATTCAGCACAGATTACTGTAAATCTTTCTTCCTTACGATGACAGTATTAGCACCGGAAAGCACAATTACAGGTTCGTAACAATATTTTTCATTTAAAACTTCTTTTCGGTGAATTGTAATTAAAATTCAAAACTCGTTCAATATTCTAATAAGGGAATGCGTGTGGTTAATAGAATTTTACGCATTTGTATTTTAGAACTGAAGTTAACATAAATTTTTGTCGTATCTTTTAAGCCTTTTTTTAAAAAAATAAAATGTGATTGCTTTTAAGATTGGTATTATTCGGGGGATAAAAAATAATAAAAAGTTACTTTGAAGGAGTATTTGCAACTGCTTGCAAACAGTCTCATGAAGAAATAGGGTGAGTGAAATCATACAGTCTTTTTTACAAAGAAAGTTGAAAGAATGATAAAATTGTTGAAAAGAAAAGAAGAATGAGATTTTGAAAAAATAAGGGAATTGTAACCAAAGAAAAATGTTGCAAACCTGACATATAGAGGAGGATAGAGGATACTAGAGGATATAGTATAGAGGATACTAGAATCACAAGGTTTTGGTGCGATATTTCGTGGAAATTTATGTATTTGGAACAATCTAGTATATTTGTTCGACAACAACAATGCAATGAAGTGAATATGAAATTGATATTTTGCTTTTTTTTGTCTAATTTTCAATTGTTTTTCTTACAAATTACCATATTGTCTTGTCAGTTTTGTATAACAAATTTAAATATTTTGGTCGAAATATTTTCAAATCCCTTTATTTGGGTTCCAAGATGAAAAATTCTGCTCTCGATTTTAAAAGAGTATTAGTATACGATCCATGCATGTGGTGTAAATGATGTCACCAAACTCGCTATGAATTGGCTTACCGACTTTTGACTAGAATGGAAGTTGATGATTCGTGGCCTTATCAAATTCTAAGTTAAGATATTTTTCTTCAGATGGAGCTGCGAATAATCAAAATTGTCACTGATATAGAGCTACGAATAATTCAAATAGCTTCACCTCCTAAAGATATACTCCACCAACATCTGATTATGTAATTGTATGGTATGGATTTAATACTTGTTTTATCTCGAAACCATTTTTTTGAAACTGTTATTTCTAAATATTATAAAGTATGCTTTTATGCGTGCAGGGTGCAGTGAAATCCTCCGAGAGCAAGTCATTCCTGCTTTATAGATATTTGCAGACAACTATTTTCCTGCAAGATGGAGCAACTTCCCACATTGGCCGCCAAATCAAAGAACTGCTTCGTGCTGACTTTGGCAAAATATCCAAAAGTTTTCCGGATACCTGATTTCCTCACTCATTCGACATAAATCTCTGCGTTTTCTGGTTGTGGGGATAAATAAAACACTGCTTTATAAAAGAGGAATTACGACTTAGATGGATGGAAAAAAAACTGAGAAAAACTGACAGAAAGGAGGACTGAGATGAAAACGAGTATTACACACTGTATTGCAACAATCCCTTGTAGATTTCTTCTTTCTAACATTGAAAACACTGTACTGAGTTTTTAACACGTAATTAATGTCAATGGAGCACACTGAATAATAGTGTGCTCCATTAAAATTAATTCTGTGATAAAATTAATATTAATGATTCTAGTAAATTTTTATCCTTCCTTAAGCGCCATTGTTTCCCATGGTGGTCAAAATAAAAACCTTTTTTTACTCCATGGGTCTTTTCTTCATAGTTCATATAACGTATATACCAAGTCTCAGCAAACTCCGATAAGAAAAGAGGTTTATAGGGGTTGGTTACAACTAGAGGTCAATAGGACCACTAGTTGTAACCAGCCAATATGCATGCTTTCATTAATGTAAAAGTAAATAAAATGATTTATTTGATCATTAAGTTTGAACAAAAATGTTTCCTTCCGTTTTCATTTCACGGCAGTACCTTTAAATTTGCAAATTATCTGAACATTTCATGAATAAAATATTTTGCTAATAGAATGCTAAGACTTTTACAATTGAACATAGCGAATATCTTAAAATTCATACTTTATTAAAATATCGAACATTGTCCATTTTTTTAAATGCTGATTACATACTCTATAATTTCATAATTTTAAATTCAAAAACGTAATAAACAATATTTCAAATTTCATTCACGAGTTATTTTATTTATTTGAATGCTAATTGGAATTTTCAATAAGATACCTTATTCAAAATCATAGGATAATTTTTCTAGAAAGTTAAATTTTAAAGGATCAATTTTGATCTCACAAAATTTGTGGAAAATAGGAATCTAAAAAGAAATTTCTACGATTACTTTTTAGGTTACTAATTATTGCATCTAAGTTGCTTTAATGCATTATAGATAATTGCCTATAAACACTGTCAAATAATCAATGGACAAAAGAGGTATAGAGTCAGAAAATAATTATTGTAAACAATGCACTATGCAAAAAAAATTCTAAATATAAATGCTAAATAAACCAACCAAAATAAAATGTATTAGCTTAGAGTTTTATTAGTTTCATATCATTATAAGCTTTTGTTTCTGGAAAAGGGATGTTTTTTACATTTTAAAGAAATTTATTGAAACTAAATTATTCTAAAAAAGACACATAATATATTTTAAAACAAATATTACATATTCTGCTGTGCTTAAACAGACTGTAAGTTCCACCTGTCAGTAAATAAACCGTAACAATCTGCGCCTTTCACCAATAATTTGGGCTGATTATCGCAGAAAGGCTGTATCCCTGTTATTAAACTTTGAAGTTAGATATTTTCAGCACGATATTTGTTCATCCAATATTGTATGAGAATGATTTTGTTGCATTTATTTCTGGGAAAACATGATGAACAAAAGGCGGAATATCGGCATTGAATGGCTTTCTTTACTAATCCAAAAGCACGACATTAATTCATGAAAAACAAATGTTACAGGCTAAATGTTGTAAATGAATGAACAGCGCACAAGGACGAAACACCCAACAATGCGCCCAAAGACAATCTTGCCTGTTACAAGTCATGCCTTTTAAAGCCCTCATCACAAATAATTTATTTCTCTACGAAAAAGTATAGATATTGGAAGTATCGAATTTTAGATTTACGAACATTTGATGTGACTTTCTATTCACCTTAATGCTGAGATATACGACAGTTGGGAGAATCTAAGAATAAATTCTAATTCCTGATTTTGCTTAAGTACAATCAAAAGGATTTATTTATTTGTTTATTAGCACACAGAGACACAGCCTACCAGTTGGGTGTAAAACACTAAAACTGGTGGTGGAACAAAAATGATTTATTTTTGAAATGCATGATAAATAAAAAGTGAACAGTACCTAAACAAAAATTTCTTCAATTTTCCACGAACTTTCCCATTGAATTCTTCGAGTGGCTTGCGATTAATTATCTGACTGTTAGAGTAAACGGACATCGCCTACTATTGTTGCCATGTAACCGAACAACTAAGTATGGTATTCAATTGCTTAATTTTAAATAAGCTGTTTTTCGGAATTTCCAAAGTTCGCCAATTATAAAAGAAGGATTTTTCAACAGGACCACATAAGATAATTTATATCTTTCGCTAACCACAGTGGTTGTTGGATCCAGACTGAACTGCTACTCCCCTCCTCACCAAATTGTTTTGATGGGCACCTTCTGCTCAGTTCTCTGTAATTTCCATTTTCTTAAAAATTTTGAAACATTAGTTTATTCAGAGAATTGGGAATGCTTTATGATAGTCTAAAAAAACTTATCAAAAGATGAACATATTATCAAATTAAGTTCCACATATATAACTGAAAAGACTATCTTAACACAAAAAAAGAATCTTTTTACCAAAATTGGCTGATATATCCTGAGGAACTCAATAAAAATAGGACGAGTCCTTAAAAGAAAAACCCATTTCTGTACCATTATAAAATATGATTTAGTATTAGTTTATATTTAATTGATTAGTATATTATTGTTGTTTGTTACGATTTTAATTTATTTTGAAATACTCAATAACTTAGTCAGAAAGCAGAGTAAGTTTCCTAAAGCTCCCTATTTAAATCATACAAATAATCAATTTTAGTTTTAGATTTTCGGCCTAGAATAATAGAATAGAATTTTAAAAGCATTAATAAAAATACTGATAAACAGAAAATTTTTGTGTCACAATCTTAGTGCATAATGGAATACGAAATGATCAATAGAATAGATTCTAAATGAATCAAAACGCATTTTTTATGGGAAACCTCTCCACTAAATGAAATTTCACTTTATGTTGGTGTTTACGGCATTCTAATAATTGACAAAAATCTGTAATAGTTTTGACATCATTCATGGAAAGTATTCTAGCATCAGAAGGTTTGACTCAATCTGATATCTTTATTCCTAATTTATATAGTTCTAGTGTAACCACAAAGAGAACATAAATGTCCCGAAGTTTCCTTCTAAATATATAACAAACTAAACAAAATTTTAAGTCACTTACAAATAAATATTTTGTTACTAAAATGAAAAATTTACTTTTCAGAACCTATTGGTTGTTTGGCTTAGCAAACTACGAAAACAGTAGAAATTCAAAAAATGCTATTCCTTTGCTTAAATTTCTTTTAGTGGCCACATTCATTGACAATGTCATCATGAATTTGATGGCCTTTAATGATCCCACGTTTTCCACGAAGCTTGCAATGCAATACATTGTGTTCTTATCAGCTAGTGTAATGGTTTTGTTCGCAATGGCTTCAAAAAAACAAGCACTTACAGACTTGCTCAAAATAATTCAGCTTCTATGTTCCAAACATTCGAAAAGTAATTTGAATGCTGTACTGTGGTGCGTTCTTGTTCTACCTTTTATATACGCTTTTTCAATTCTTACTACTCATATAATGCTGGGTCAAAAGTATTTGTTTGAATTTTACTGCTACGGATTTCAAATCAAAAATAAAGTTACTCTGTACTTAATTGCATTCTTCAAATTATTTACATTTTATCTTCTATACCCCACATTGACGAATTTGATAACTGTCGCCTATAGTGTATCTTGTTCTATTTGCTCTCGATTTCTACAACAATTGTTTTCAGAACTGGAAAATACAACCCCGAAATCATTAACACTGAAAGTTGAGATGAAATTGGTGAAAAAGCGACAACGAATCATCGATAAATTGGAGATGATAGAATCAACTCTGTCAACTGCTTCTTTTCTCACCTGCGCAGCAAATTTTGTAGCTTGTCTAACAAATCTGAGTCAGTTACTGATGTATTTATCGGAAAGTAAAGCAATAACTTTAATCGATATCTCTTTTATTTCTGGTAGTGCTGTGGTGTCGACATTATCCATATTCTTGAACGCTGGGCAAATCCCGATAGAAATGGAAAAATTTTCTCGTCTCATGCAACGCCGTCTCGAGCAACGATCATTTCTGGAACTGAGCTCAATAGGCATTCGATCTGAAAGTTCAACGAAGGATGGACAAGTTTTTGTGTTATCGGGGTCCGATTTTATTTACTACAGAAAAAGCACGATTCTCGCATGGCTGGGAACTATTCTCACTTATGGACTTCTTATCCTTAGTATCGAGTTGAAAAGAGATCTTGCTTAGCAAAGTGTGACGTAGGTCTACTTTCTTTAATGATCTAGCTAAAAAGTCAGCGTGTTATTATCACTACAATTAAACGACACTATAAACATGCATCGAGTTGTTAAGACCGCATTAGAGCTGTATAAAATGCTAATAAAAAATGCATAAAATTATAATATATAATATATCGCCTGCAAATTCTCATGTTTCAAATACATAATTTTAATAGATGCTCCTTACACAACCTAGTTAAAACATAGATAAGAAAGTAGTCTTATAAAAATGGCATGAAACTCAAAAATTGATAATGGTAGCGAATTTTATAAATAAATTATATTCTAATTTTATTAAATTATATTCTATACCGAATGAATTGGCAAAATTTGCATATCTTTGTACAATATTTTCTTTAAAGTGATTGAAATAATATAAATACTTTGCATTGGTCATTGATATTATGTCAATAAATGTAACAACAATGGGAAACTTTTAAAACTTGAATAGGTGAATATGAATGATTCGCTTTCTCTGCACATAAAGAGGGCCAATTTTCTTAGTTTTAGTGATAGCATTTATTTCAGCTTAAATTTGATAATGTCTAGTTTATTCTTTGTTTCTAATTTTTACATCTATTATAGTGTATATATTTTTTGTGTTTTTCTTTAAATCAACAATGGATGTTATGACAGTAGTAGAAAAACAAGATTTTAAAGCTCAATTTCAAGCCGAAATGAATTTTAATTGTGTAAGAGACACAGTTTCATTAGAAATTTCAGTTTATATGAATCATTTTCTGAACTAGCAAATGCATATATTTTAATTTTAAAATTGCTTAACAATTAATTTATTTATTAAATTAGTTCTCCTTGAAGCTTGAAATAGAAAAGTAGGTATTCACAGATATTCATTAAATTCATATTCAGATTATTATGATTACGACCATTCATTTTGTTTTCATTCAAGCTAATTAGATGAGTTAATTTAAATTTAAGCGTCATAATGATGTAAAAAAATATAAATGCATTTATTATTCTTAATTTTATTTCATAAAATTGTTCAATATTATTTATTCTGAAAAATATTCCTTTAAGAAATTTTCTTTCCAAAAATATTTCAGTAAATGTTTTTTTATGCAGTAAACGGTAATTTTAAATATGATTAATTGATTTAAAACAAAATGCTTTTTATTGATAAAAAAACTGTTGAATGTACATTTCGGATAATAGGGATTTTATTTCATTACTGCATATATATTATTTTAATATACTTGCATCATTCAACCAGCAAGATCACACGAGTCAATAAAATATTATTTCCCTGAAAAAAATAAACATACATATATGTTACGTATATAATAAACTTTCTTATACAGCCCAATCTGCAATCTGTTGTAAAAGAATTAAAACAATCTTGCTTTACAAAGATATATTTTGCAACAACTTTTTTTCAGCACAAAACATTTTCCAACAGCAAAATACGTTAAAAAACTTCAACAATGTCCTCTTCTAGACTTAATTTTATTGCATAAAAATATCATTATTCCCTTGAAACTTTTCACTTAAGTAACTGTTCTTATGAGCAATACAATTTATCCTTTCCTACTGCCATCAATAAAACTTCTAGAAAATATTTCGACTTAGCTTCAACACTGAAAATTGTTTAGTGATTTTTTCTACAACATTCAATTAAGAAGAATACAAATTTTTATTGGAAAAATTTGATTCTGATTGACAGAAATCCCAAATTTCCCTGTCAGAGCTATCGTTAATAATAAATATCAAAATGATAAAGAGTTCTTTCGTTACATTTATTTATTGTTTTGCCGAAGAATTTTCAAATTTCCAATAAATTCAGCAAAAAAAAAAAAAAAAAAAAAAAAAAATCCTTTATGCCTAGAATTTTTTCAAAGAAAATCTGCTCACTTAAAATTTTGATTCTCAATTAAAAACATAGAAGGAGTCAAAGGAAAAAAGTCATCTGAATTTTCTGAGATGTAAGTTAGGGGATCCGAATTTATAACAGATTCACAGTCACATAACACAGTCTCGAGTTCCACAAAAGACAAGATCGATTTTCTGAAAGATCATCTTGACAATTCTTTGAGACCTCGAACCAATCGTTCCCAAAAGTCTCCCCACCAGAAAGCTGTGGGAGGATTAAATTTCCACAAAATTCTATGAATGTTCGACTCCCAAGTGATTTTTTCCCAATTCAGCTCAGATAGTTCATTATATGCACCTCTGAAATTAGTGCCATTATTTGAGTAGACGGTTCTTGGTCTACCCTTTCTGGATATAAATCGACGGAATGCCATTAGGAAAGAATCAGTACTTAGAAAAGCCACAAGGTCCATATGAACAGCCTTTTATACAACGCAAGTAAACAATAAAATCCAAACTTTCGAACTGTTCCTCAAAAAAAGTGGTCTGGCAAGTCGATTCCCGTCACTTCAAAGGCCATTGTGTTGGAAATTGAAACTTCAGGCCGCGGAGAATGCTCAGTAACCAATAATTTTGCTTTATAACGCTTAAATTTCAAACAACTATTAAGTACATTTCTAATAGTTCTACATGACATAACAATCCAAAATTTCTCTCAAGATAAACAACATAATCTGAGTTCCCGCATGACAATTCCTTTCGTGAACAGATTCAATCAAACATTTCGTAAATATACAATCATTTGGCAAAAGAATTAGACTCAAAGAAGCTGATACATCTTTACGTTCAGTTATACGTATCTGAACTCTTAAAATACCAACATCATCTTTAAAAATATCAATTGACGACATCGAATTTGTATCAACAAATTATTGGTTTTGGATTAAACGTATCAAAAGAGTTTCTGCATTTTCGATTTAAGACAGAGAGTGTTTTGAAGATTTAGAAACAGAATTTTTCTTCTTACAGTTATTTATGAAACGTTAAGTCCAGGCAACCATATTTATAATTTTATTATAATCAGAAAACCTAGAGGCATACCAGGGAGTTGCCTCTTTCGACAAATTTACACCACTTAATTTGGTTTTTCTTCTTTCTGCTTCTATCTTGTTAACGTCATAGCAAATATTATCTAATGGCCAGCATTCGCAGGGCATTACAATCCAATTGGGGCTATTCCACCATTCAGACTTTAGCATACATCTAATAGAGCAACCTCTTGATAATAAATCAGCCAGGTAAATATTTCCTGGCACATGGGGTCATAATTGAGGCCTAGATAACTGCTTGATTTATTTCACTCTATTCGAAACAAAAACTGACTAATCTCCTTGTTCCTTGATTCACAAAGAGCAACTAAAGAATCGGTCCATAACGCGATTCTCATATCTGGTAAATCATTACGAACAAAATTCGCTAATCTTTCTCCAATGCAACAAGCCATCAGTTCGAGCCGCGATATGCTCAAAGTTTTCAAGGGAGCAACGCCAGATTTCGCTCATACAAAACTAACTTTTACTCCATCCGAATCAACAGATCGTACAAAATTACAGGCTGCACTTGCTTTTTTACTGGCATCTACAAAAACATGAAATTCTGAAGTTTCTAGAATTACCATTCACGGTGAATTTTTGCATTATTCAATAAAGATATATATGTTATCCATTTACAGAACTCGTCAACAAAAAACTTGAAAGTATTTCATCCCAAGAAATGTTACTCTTCCAAGTTTCCTGTAATAGAAGTTTGGGGAGCAAAGTGGCTGGGACTAACATACCTATGGGATCAAATATTTGCTGTATAAAGGACAAAATTAATCTTTTAGTAACTCTAGTTTCACCAATTAAAGTTTTGGAATTAATGTTACCCATTAGAGAATCGTTATCAAGATCCCATAGCATACCTAAAACAAAGGTTACACCAGATGATTTGCGCATACATTCTCATGGAAAATAATTTTTCCATCCTCGGTGACTGAAGCAAGATCTCGACATCACCTTTTGCACTGTTTCAATAAAATGTTTTCCTTCAGTAAAATTATTCACACTTATAAGACAGTTATCAACATAAAATGAATATCTTAACTGCTGCACCACGCCAGCAAAGTCATGAGGAGTGTGATCAAGATGCGCAATTGAAGCATTTAAAATAAAAGGGCTATAAGTAACCCCGAATACAACCCTAGAGTGCCTATAAATTTCTATTTCATTACTAGGATAGAAAAACCGTAGAAAATTCCTATCATGTGGAGCAATCTCAATTTGCAGAAAGATCTTTTCTATGTCTGCACTTAAACCTATTGGGAACATTCTGAATTTGCCAAGAATGTCTGGTAATAATTCGATTAAATTGGATCCAGTAAATAAACATTGGTTTAAAGACGGTTTTCCATCTTCCCGTGCCGACTCGTCGAAAACTGTTCTTATCTTAGTGCTTTGGATACTATTTTTAATAACTGGTCGGTGTGATAAATAATGACATTCTTTAATT
>JAPMOQ010037197.1:0-27348 GCA_026543055.1 Argiope trifasciata | reverse complement strand
GAGTGCAACAGTTGTGCATCACAGGCCAATGCACATTTGTTTTTTTTTATTGCTGCAATTCCTTAACAACATTAAAAAAACTTATATATATAATCAATAAATATGAAACTTCCTGTTATTTATTGCAAAGTTTTTTAACTAATTTTTAGCATTTTTTTATTGTAGGAAATAAAAAGCACATTCTAGATTTCATGACATCAGAAATTTATAAGACCTCTTCGAAAACTGAAGATTAATGCCCTTTCATATAATGATTAGCATTTTTGAAGCGACGCACTATTTTTTATTATCTAAAATATATAAATTATTCATGATTTTTTTTGTTTTTTTATACACTACGTATATTGTTACATATACACTGTATATGTTTCTTCGATATGAAGTATTAACACTAATCAAAATAACAGACTGTAACTGCTGAGATTGAGATAGCTCTAATGTTTAGCAGTGCGCCGACATGTTTCAGTTTGCTGCATTTTTAAAAAACTTTCAAACCATACACAAATGTTACAAAAGTTATCTAGAACATGGTTACTCAAAAAAATTATTGATGCACATTATTTTTTGCGCAAATTAACATTTCGTATGCTGAATAATTCTAAAAAAAATACTATTATAACGAAATATTCCACAGATGTATTAAGTTATGAACACTTTATTTTGTAAATACACATTCTTTTGTTTATACACATTACTTTAAATAATCCTTGGTACAAACATAAAAATTCCTTTATTTCATATTCATGAATTGGATTTATCATAAATTATTAAAAAAACTAATTTAAAACTTACCTTAAAAATGATGATACACTTATGGAAAAATATTTTTAACAACAATAATAGTTTCTACCTAGCTACTGTTTTAAATTAATTTTGTGCCATCTTACCTTAGACCTTTCAAATTATAATTTTTGTGTGTTGAAGTTGGTTAAATGAACTGAAAGCCATTTCCCGTTTAAAACATTTAAATGGGAAATGGATCCATGAAAAGGAATTAATATCGACGCAAGGAAATCCGTATTAAGATTATTTCAAAAAAGAAATTCTTATCGAGAAAGAGCTAAACTGTTGTTTTTTTTGCAGTAAACTGCACGCGAGTCTAGAAAATCATTAAAATTTTAAAATGATGGATCTACTGAAAATAAAAGTGTCAGACAAATAAAAAGTATTCTGAGTGGTGTCGCATATAAAAAATGAAAATAATTCAAGATTAATTCTAAAGTAAATCTTACAACAGAAACTTCTCAAATCATTGGTAGAAGTGTAACCCCTAAGAACTGTGAAAAGTTTGCTTTCAAGTTGGATAGGTGAAATTAATAGAAGGAAATTGCTTTGATCAGTTTACAAAATTCATCAACTGAAGACTAATAATTGTTGAAATAAAGTTATGTTTAGAAAGGAAAATAAATTCAACATTTTAAGCATTGACCGTCATTGAATCTTATCACATTGATCCAAAAAAATTAAACCCTACAGTTAAACATGTTGGTATTTCATCATGTTTTGAGGTTGTATAATAAGGAAATTTAGCTTTTATAGATGACATTTTGAACTTTACGGTTTATTTGTATCTACATCAATATATTTTATAATAAATGCTAAATATTTGGTTTTAGGTAAAAACTCATATCCTAGTACAAAGAATACAAACGCATGTAACAACGAGATGTGATATATTTTCTTTATAAACAATAGTTATATAGGCAGCCACGTACACAGAATTTAATATAATAGAAAACTTGTGGATTATATACAAATCAGCAAATTTAAAAATAAAATGCGTTTAAAACTGGCGTTGCAAAAGAAATGTATTGAAATATTTTCATATACCAAATTCTTGGTTGAATGGAACTGTGATTTTGAGGGATTATAAATGCAAAAATTTTGGCACTTTTCTTATACACAAGATATTATAAGAATTTTAATGTTGTAATCTCTCATATTTGAAAAAAGAAATTCACTTGTTTATTTAAAAAAAACTTCTGAAACTTTCCATTTTAGATGTTTTTTCATTAATTATTCTTAATTATTTTTTATTTTAAATCATTTTTTATAAATCATTACAAAAATATTTTTGCACTTCGTAATGAATTATTTGTACTGAAAATAGGAGTTATCAAGTAAAAATAAGACACATAAGCGTTTGAGCTGCTGTATCTCTTAAACCATCTTCCATTTTCATTTGAAGCAAAAAGAAAATATATTCTCAAAATAGCCATTTAATTCTTTAGCTAAGAAAATATATCAGCTGAAAGATTGAATTGGTACAGCTACAGATAAAATAAGTAATATTGAAAAAAATCAATTGAATTCCATCTTAAGACACCAAAGAAAATTTCTATTTTAGTTACATTTTTATTAAATAATTATCAAAATAATTAAGCATAAAAATTGATTTTTGCATCTGACAAAATCACAATATTAAGTAAAAAAATTCTTAAGCGAATTTCTTTGG
This sequence comes from Argiope trifasciata, assembly GCA_026543055.1. Lineage (NCBI taxonomy): Eukaryota > Metazoa > Arthropoda > Arachnida > Araneae > Araneidae > Argiope > Argiope trifasciata. The sequence continues at coordinate 24,893 of JAPMOQ010037197.1, read as the reverse complement.
AATTTTATATTTTTCTTTTTATATATAGTATTAAATTATTATTTTTCTTCACTACTATTAGTTCATGGTTAGTTTGTTTTTAAAATTTCTAATTTATGAAGCTGATGGTGGTCTATAATTTCTCATCGCAAGAACTGAGCTTGCATCCTTCACCTTCATATGTAAAATACTGAAATCCTTGCATCTTACAGATTAAACTGTTGCCTGTTGATTTCCATTTTCATTATAAACTGCTAAAACTATATTTAAAGTATTAAAATTTAATAAATTAATATTTGAAAAAGAAACTATATTTACACCAATTATCATTCACTACAAATTCAAAAATGTATTTGAACTTGAGTGGATGAATAAAAATTATTTTATCAACTACTGAAAATTTGAAAAAAGTATATAAATAAATAAATATATTGTTACGACTTTGTAATTTTACTTTCCCGTCATCATAAATAAGACGAATTTACAGTCATCTGTATTGAACGGTGTCAGAGTGTCGCATCAAAGACTCCAAAACTTGGCGACAATTTTGGCGACTTTGGCGACAAAATAGATAATACCCAATACATGGAGAATTTTTCCATTGCGAGATACATCCAGAATGTTTCTGACTGTTCCAGAAGGTTTTCAGCCTTGGCTCCTGCTGCTATATAAGGCCTGCAATCTAAGGCTGAAGCAAATTGGGGAATCAAGTGAGAAGATTCGAATTGGGAGATCTTGAATAGGAGTCCTGAACAGAAGAGATGCAGAGAGAATACGGAAATATCTGCGGAGTTCTGAATCGCTGTGTACCATCGTCGTGTCTTCTGCCGAAACATGTTGTGTGTGTCTGTCCTGAAAGGTACAGAGTGATCAATAGAGAAGACCTGAATTGAGATGTCTCGAATAGGAGTCCTGAACGAAGGAGTCGCTGAGAGAATACCGAAACAAAGACAGAGTGCTGAATTGCTATATGTGCCATATTCTGCCGAAGCCTGTGTCGTATGTCGTAGTCCGTTGTTTCGTCGTCGGGAACGGAGCAGTCCTGAACTGAGAAGTAGTTCCGTCGTGGGAAGTAGTGAATCGGCAGTTAAAGGTAAAAGATACAGAGGAATAGTTTCAGCCGTTTGGGAGAGGCCTACCTGACCATAGACAGAATCCTCGAATGATGCCATTTCCTGCTGAATCCTGCCTGGCTGCTTTGTGAGCTGTGGATGTCGTCACTACAGATTTTCTATGTGTGGTTTATTGTTGTTGTTGTGGGCTACTGTCTGTTGTCCTGTGTGTTCGCATCGGCTGTGTATTGTTGTCTTCTGTTTATAGTTGCTGTGCTGTAAATATTTGTCGTCTTTGGGCTGTGCTATCTTTGTCCTGTAACAAAATCTGTGTTTTGTCGTCGTCTAAGAGATTGTTGATCGTGTGTTCTTACTCCATACACACCCACTATATAAGGAAACGAACCCAGCGAATTAGGATAGTAAGAATAGAAAATCCGTACAATTTATATAGGGATAGTATGATCTGATAAAAAAAAACCATGAAGTATACTTCAATTTGTAATGTCATATTTGTGTTTGACTGATTTCGAAGCACTAAGCATATGCAAATACATGAATGATACTTTAAAGAATTCCCTGATGTAGTATATGGTGTAGTATTTTGGTATACGATTTAAGATTAATCTTGAATTAAACAGCAATCCGAAACTATCACTTCAGATCCAACATAGGATATCACAGTTTCATCTTTTTCCATCACACAGTCAACGATACGGGATTGGGATAACTTATGAACAGCCAAAACAATTTGAAAAATCGTCACCAGATGTTTCTATGAACATTTATCAAGTACAAAAAAGGAAGTTAAAAACAGTTTACATGAACATATTTATCTTTCCCACTTGAGATTAGAGTCATTTCTCGATTTCTGTTTCGAAGGCCGTGTAAGTGTTTTGGCTGATTTATTCTTTAATCACTCGATCATTTTGAAATCTACAATAGGCGAAGAATCCTTAATTACCAACTGGAGTCATTTTGATTCTGTCCATTATAACTTGACAGCAAAGACTTTAGTAATTTCAAATTCCCATTTTAAGTAACATTTCTATTATTTTTGTCAAATCTCCAAACTTTAGTCAAATTTTAGATGATGAGGACTATGCTTGATATGTCCATCCCCTATTTAATCTTTCTTACCACACACACCATCTGGATTGTATTTGGTGACAGCAGGTTTAACGTGCACTAGGACTGATAACATGGTAAAGTTTTAGTAGAAATCGTTTCTAAGCCTCGAGTTTTCGATGTTGAAACGTTATCTAGCCATCGAAGCAATTATATTTTGGTTTTAAACGGGAAGATAATTTTTATAAAAAAGATTAGTAGGATCTTTATTCAAATACAAGCTCTTCATTTTTAAAAATTTCATTTAAATAAGGTTTCCATCTGAGCGTATGCATTTTCCTCTGAGTACTTTGAAATTAATTATTGCAGAAAATTCTCTATATGAAATGTTGTGGGCAAGAATGCTATATGGGTCTCTCAGCGAGGACCTTGCCATCAGGTTACTGTGGTTTTTGAGCGCTAGGGGAAATTTTGACATAATGCCTCTACATGTAAAATATATCGAATAAACTAAAAATCCATACATCTTGTTATTTTTATTTGATACGATTTGATTACTCTCATTAATCACAAATTTCTTGTTTTGAAATAAAAATAAATCCGTCTAATTTATAACTAGATGAGGACCCGACTACATATAGATTTTCTTTAAAATAAAACAAAACATGCATTCTTTTGCCACAAAGCACAAATGAATAAATAAAAATGCAAGGCAAAGTTCAATTCTAGGTAAAGTAACATGTTTTAGAGAAAAAAGGGGTTTTAAAAAAATGGAATTTACAGAAACCTTACCACAATGAGAAAGTGTGCACAATAAATAACTGAAACTAATGCTTCCTCTAAACCATCAAATATTTGTTTTTCAGTGTGTGAAATTGATATCGATTGTGTATTTTAGAATCATGGTATCTCAATTGAATTCATTAACTAAAACTAAGAACTAAATTATTTTTTCCTTATCCCAAACAAAGGGTAAAGTAAAATAATCTAATAGATTTTCTTTTTTCCAAATCGATTTTAGTATAGCTTTTAATTTGCTTGTAGATGGCGATAAAATTCTAAAAGAATAAAAATTGTGATTAATCATTATAAATAATAATAGCCATCTAGCTGGCATGAAATTTCAATACGCAATAGGATTTATTTAAACATTTTCTTTAAAGTCACAAGAAAGATATAAAAATTACACTTTGAGTATTAAATTTAAATTTCTGTGGAAGATTTATTAGAACTGAGATAGGATATTGGAAGCCAGCTTTCTATGTGAGAAACCACCTTTATTAAAATATGATTTAAGTAATCGATCACAAGACTGTCTTTCAAAATTGAATTAAATTTAGCAAGATCATCAACATAGAAATTTTTCGATATTACAACAGTTGTAGTAGGAAAATCTAATGCATTACTTAACAGCCCAAGCAATGTTATTATAGTTAGGAATGGAGCACATGCCGTGATGTAAATTACAATCAACAATCTACAACAAGTAGTAGATCATAATATCCACTTCTAAAAGGTTCTTATAAATCTTATAAATGAGATACAAGGATTATATAAATTCATGAGATACAAGGATTATATAAATTCATGAGATACAAGGATTATATAAATTCATGCGATACAAGAATTATATAAATTCATGAGATACAAGGATTATATAAATTCATGAGATACAAGGATTATATAAATTCATGAGATACAAGGATTATATAAATTCATGTGATACAAGGATTATATAAATTTATGAAATACAAGGATTATATAAATTCATGAGATACAAGTATTATATAAATTCATGTGATACAAGGATTATATAAATTCATGAGATACAAGGGTTATATAAATTCATGGGATTGCTAATTGGAAAAGATTGCGATTCACTTCAGTTTATCCTCAAATTTGAAACTATAAACAAAATGTATTTCATATTGACAACTTATATGCAATAATTAAATTGTAACTGTTAGAATTACAATATAATTTTATTAAGATATAAATCTTGCTGAAAAAAGGTAAAAAAAAAAAATCAAACATAAAACACTAAAAAAACCATACATTGAATCTTATTACCATTTATTAGTATAATATCAGACCACAAGTGAATAATACACGATTTTAGAATTATAGACATACAAGCTTAAATAAAACGTTACGTACCCAGAGTAAACACTGGTATTCGATTATTATTGAACAGATCTTCAATACTTAGATCATCTGGAATAACTCAGATTAAATAGTAATTAGCAGATTTATTTTCGATATAAGGCATTACATTTATTCTAATGGTATATTGCGTTTACTAAATTAACTTTCGAAATTAATTACTAGAATGATTCGCAATCATCTATAAATATATTATAAGTTGATTTGACTAAACAAATTTCCTACAAACAGCACTGATTACAATTTCTACCAAATGTTTCATTTACCTCTGTCAGTAATCATTTAAATATTACAGTGAAATTCTAATCCTATGACTCAAAGAATATTGCTTAATTAATCAAACATGTAACCTGTTCTGCATCCAGTACAAATTAAATAGGTTGTAAATGTCGTGTTGATTGAAATGCAATTAATTTTTAATGAATAAAGTAAATGGATATGCTAGAGAATAAATATATTATTTTATCACCCTTCTTATTATTTAAATAAGATTTTATAAGAACGGAATCGGTGCCATCTTTGATTTGATGCACATAATTGCAATCGATTTATGGATTATTGAATATATGACCACGTAACAGATATGTTCAACGGCAACAATAAACATATTTCTTAAAATAGAATAGTGAACATTTGATTTCATTTCATTTAAAGTTAGAGAAGACTAAACAAACTGGTCTGTCAATTTTTACCAAACATTTATTGTTTAAATTGCTAATTCACAAATTTTACAAGCAATCCAATTTTTATTTCAAAAATGTTTATTTAGTTTCAATATAGTAAATAATATAATCAATCAATGTATGCAAACTGTTTGAATTTGATTGGAATTGCGATATTGTCAAGGGAATTTCAAATTAGCTTACTTACCAAATTTAGCATCAGATCGTGTTCAGGAAGTATGAAATCTCTAATTTTGGCGGAAATTCACTTTTAAGATGATTGATTTCTTAGTTTTTCAGATTGTAAAATATTGATAATTGTTCCAGAGCTTCAATTTTATAATTTTTGTTGAAGGGATAAAAAGTTTATTGAGACTTGCGGTTGCCATTATTTAGTTATAATCCGAGCTCTGTTATCAATTTTGGCTTGTATAAACATACTTCTGACATTTGAATTTGTAATTTTTCACTGAAATGTAATTGTTTTTTATAAATGAATTAACCTATATAATTTTTGCGGTTTTTTCTTTTTAAATTGAATGACATTCAAGACATTGATAGACATTTCAAGTATAATGTTTCGGAAAAATTCGCCCTAAAAATGCACATGAAATGTCCACTAGGCCTAATAAGTAATGGGTAACAATACTTTATTCTACACAGCATACGTTACAAAACGCAGCCGAAATGTACATAAGAATAACATTTTAACTAAAAAAAATGATGCAAGGATTAAATCAAACCATAACTGTACAAAGAAAGAAAAAGAATATGATTAAGATGAATGCATTAAAAAGAAAATTAATTCGACTATTTATTTCATTCGAATCGATTGTTTGGGAAAAACGCTAAAATATTCTCTATTGTTGTGTGACATTTCTTAATTACCAAAGATGTCATCAAATCTCCAATGGTCGCCAAGTTTGCTCCCAAGACTTGGTGCATTGACCAAGTATCATTTCAGCATCTGTGAAACACATCCATAAAACTGTCTTTGTTAGAAGAAACTGTGTAGAGAAGAAATATGACAAATACTTTGCAATATACAGAAAATGAGTTGAAACCCTTTTCCTATGTCCGGAAGGTTTAATGAATAAAACTGGGGAGAATTAATATAAGAATATATTTCGGAGGTTAACTGTACACGAAATGGGCATTCAAGGGATTATGGCATTAATTTGATGGGAAAACTGTTAATAACCTTTCAAATTTTGTTGGATTCTTGATAGAAGGAAAAAGAAAAATAGCTTTTTATATTGTTGGATCATATATATTACAATGTTTCTGAAGACCATGCTGTAAGCTCGAATCTTCAAAACAAGGATTAATTTTTTGTAGTTGTCGAATTTCTTCCATTTTCAGACATTTATTATGTAATTTCTACTTTAGTATTGATGATATAGGAACTTAATACATCATCTGAATTTTTTAAGGCAAAAACTACAAATTAAAGCAATGCTAGCATTATATTATTAATGTGCAACACCTAGTTTGCTTAGCATAATTAACCGAAACTTGTGACCAAATTTTGCATTTAAAATAATGACCTATACATCATTTATTATGTATAACTGCATATTTAAAAATTTATCTCTAGTTAGTAATACATTTTAGTTAGAAAATAATGTAAAATATTGAAAATCGAACAGCATTTTCCTGTTATAATGAAACAATAACCTTTTCACTTAAATTATTGACACAATTGGAAAGAGGAAAAGTAAGTCATAATGTTTGAGCCAAATTATGTAATAAATTTTCAAAGAAAAATGCTCAATCTTTAATATACAATGGCACGCAGCCTTAATCATGCGCTTGTATGCTGTATAAGGACTTCAGTTAGATACTTTGTAAGCCCTGATATATTGGTCATTGCATTATCTTAACTATATTCCATTCGTTAAGTGAATAAATAAAAGAAAATTCCGCAGACTGGCAACCGAATAGATTCGTGATTTATTTTGTATCAGAATCAAAATCATAAATCTGACATTTTTACATTAATGGGATAAAACTTAGAAGATAAAAATTTAAATATAATTAATGAATTAAAGTTTCATACTTGACCAAGATAATTCATTTTTATGTCATGGAACGATAGTGTATATATGCTATAGTATGCCAATATATGCACAATTTTCTTTTTAATTAAAAACAAATCTTCAATGCTTTAAAATATTATTTATACACTAGTAAATCAAAATCGATTTCATGTTACTGATTCTGACGTCGAGTCGGGGCTACAACGGAAAGATGGGTGCAGTAGACTCCTGAGCACTCGAGGACAGCAGTCTAACTTATTGCTCAGATGAAGAAGATACTCAAACACTTGATTTCCCAACCCATTTTTATAGGGGAATCTTTTCACACACCTCACAGATAGGACACAGGATAAAGAACAACCATCCCCGAAACAGGACTCGAATCTAGCAAACCAAAATTATGGGGAAAACGAACTATCCCTATATCAGGACGTTGCCATATCTTGTTAACTTAAAAAAGGAATTTGAACATAGTGAAAATAATTTAAGAATTATAGATAAAAAGCAGTTATTTTAATGAATCAGTGGAAACTACAATGACACATAATAGATAATTAAAAAATAATTTCCTTTCATGTTGTCTCATGATAGCGTAAAAAAAATGGTTTCTTCATAAAAATTCAGCAAAATATTTGCGATAATAATAGTGAAATATAAATAAAATTTATAAAATATTATAAAGGCATTTATAAATGTTTCTTATTAATCAAAATGAATCATACATCTGCCGAAATATAACAATAATTATACTATTTAGTTATATCTGAACAATATGTATAGGAAAATTGAAATTCATTATTAAAAAATAAATAACCACCAATTTAAAGGAATTTAGGTTTATGATATAGTATTTTTCTTTATGACTCAAATTATACGTTAATGTAAATGATTAAAATATAAAAGATATTTGCTTAGATTAAAAATGTATTAAAAATATTAATAAATAAGCTAGTTTATGTTTCTAAAAAGAATAATCTTTAATTTCTTATATCATATTTAAATAATAAATGATCAATATTAAGTAATCATTTTTAAGAAAATTACATCTATTCTATTTAAACAAGATGAGAAATTCGGGTATTTTTCCATTATACCGGCACAAATTTCGCCAAGCAAACTTTTTGGCAACAGCACACAGTTGCCATTTTGGAGCAGGTGACAAAATAGCCTCGAATTTCTTTAAAAATGTAACGGCAAAAGTTTACTGGCGGCGATATTCCTTTTGGCTTTTATTGCATCATTATTGGCGACTTTTCACCTGCGCTGGTGTAATGAAAAAGTACCGAAATTTGTTATATTAACTGTTTTAAGTATGCTATAAATAATTACTTTAATATAAATTTCGCTTACAGTATTCTCATAAAAACTGAAAGAAAAGAGAACGATCCACCTTGATTTCGTTGAACTATTCTTTCATACTTCTTTTCTACACTTTTATTATACTACAACTGACAGTCAAGTTAACAGAACTTTGAAAAGAGGAAGCGCGTGTCTCTTTTAGGACATGGTTAAAAAAAGAACAGTTCCCGGCAACACAAAACTGAACCATTAGTAAGGGCTAAGGGGAAAGAAGAATGATAAAATTGTCGGTTGTGATCCGATAAATAGCCTGTATCTGTACTATGGTTACTTTAATTGCCCTTTGGTAAAAGAAGCTCAATATATCGTTTTTATGCATAGATTCTGTATGTGAACCCAATAATTGTCTGTCTGACTTAATTGATGTGACAACCTAGCTACAGATGGTATGTCCTTAGAGAAAAATAGATAAGAATTCAGTTTCCCAAATATATGTTGTTGCGATGGAGGAGGAAAAAGGAAGAAATAAAGTCAAATCATCGCAAATTGATGGTATTTGTCAGTTAGAAAGGATTCAATAGCTCTGTCATCAGACAGAAAGAACAGTTCTGCCATCAGATGGAATTTTCATATAATTATTCTCTATGGAACATATATTCAATGAATCTTATTATATAGCATACTTACAAAAATATTACACATATATAAAAAGGTTTATGCATATATAAAATAATAATATATCTATCCTTGTAGCAATAGTATGATCAATAGTAGATAAAACTGTATTATGGAAACTGAGTGGTATCTTTACTTGAATAAAATTTGACAGGTCTGTATGATTATGCAACTATACGAAACCCTGATATAACTCTCTTCTTTGATAAAATTATCAATGACATAAAAATCAAATCGAGACAAATGAACGATAGTAGTTTCTTAGATAAAATTATACGATTATAGCTGGTAAAAATGTGGGATATTGCTTTCTTCCGAAGGCATATATAGCATTATTTAAAAATTCTTAGAAGTAAGAAATTGCTAATGATAAACAATGCAAATCAGGACAAATAAATGGTTTCCCAGTTAATATTGTATGGTTTTCTATAATTAAACAGTTAAAATTTCGGGCATAATGTTACAGTCAATTTGACTATGATTATTTTCTAAATCCACTCAGCTGGAAAACTCAATATATTTAATAAGTAATAAGATCAATAAAAAGAAAGAACGAAGCCCAAAAACGCTTTAGCTGTACTTGTCATTTCTGGTTGCATCATACAATTTTCAATTAAGGCATTTAAATTGTTGATATAAATCTAAAATTTTCTTTCTCTATTTCTTAAATGGACAATGGAAAATTAATTGATTCATAACTTTTGGAGAGAATACATTTTATATATATTTAGCATTTAAAACTTTTTCCAAGATATGATTATCTGAACACGCTTTAAATTAAATTGAATTTTATTTTAGTTTCCTCCTACAATAGTCTATAATTTCGAAACGCGAATTATTGAATGGATTTATGAGAATTAAATTTTGAATGTAAGTGGCAAAATATAAAAAAAATATCATTTATGTATACATGTGTTTGTGAGGGTGTAGAAATAACGAGGTTAAATAAATTGGAAGTGACTAAATAATTAATGAAATTTATACATATTCCCTTTCATTCTTCAGCAGTTTTAAATAAATCTCTGATGGGATAGAAACCCTTATAAAATTCATTCGTGCTTAAATCTTTTGAGTTTTCGTGTAATAGTTTAAACTATTCCTTTCTGCTAATAATTATTTTCTAGGAAGATTTTTAATTCTTCTTTACATTAAATATCTCTTATTAAGAGACGTATATACATTCCATTTCTAATTTGAAAATTCGCTTAAAATTTTTTTTATGCTTACAATTAGTACAAAGATATTAATTTTCAAGTGCTTAATTTACTACTCATGGTACAGTTGAAACGCATTTTATTAATTATATGTTTGTCAAATGTATACTACTTCACTGCAATTACATCACACAAAAATAATGTTAACTAAAGTTTCGTAAAACGAAATAAATTTCAAAAGAATTTTACCATATTCTATTACATTTTGGAAATACGGAAACTAGAATTTTCATTTTTTTTTTCTTATCAGTGTAAAGTTGCTTTGAATTGAATTTTACTGAATATTATTTACCTCTATGTCTCTCTATATGTTAAAATAATTTTGTTGGCAAAATGGTACTTTCCAACAAAATTATTATACATATTTATTGAATTTATAAATATTTAACATAAGCAAAATAATTTTCAGAAAATTGAAATTTAAATAAAATTAAAAGCAATTGTTTCAAATATTTTATAAGTCTAATTAGGAAGTAACCAAATAAATGGCAGAATCCTTTTTCCAATGAACAAATAATGTTCGTAATAATATTCTTAGCGAATTAACAATCTTTCATTGTTGTATAAATATTATATCGCTTTTGTTAACTATACTATAGTTATTCTGAAATAGCGTATTAATTGAAATAGTTTATTGTTTACATGAAATGCAAAAATTATTGTTCACTAATATGCTTTAAAATTATTTACAGTTGCATGATTTTCCACAGTGATTCATGTAATTGGTTTTTAAGATAAATTTATCAAGAGTAAAATATTCTCAAAATAAAGATACATAATTTTCGAACTATAAAGCAAGTATTTTCAAATTTCGGACTCAAAGATTCAAAGTTTAAAAGCGGTAATGTAGCACAAAAAACAGGACACGAGTAAGTTTAACAATATTTTGTGTCTTCTATAATCAAAACTACACATTCAAAATACAAAGATGTTTTAGAATCGCAGAAAAAAGGCTGAAAAAAACTGATAAATCAACTATGCTTGAATTGATTGGTATATTACATGTATTTTCTATTTGGATATATTTCTTGTAATTCAGAATGAAAAAAATTAGATTTCAGATGTTGTGCTAGTCGAGGAGCTGAGCATTTGTAGGATATGCAATAGAAAAGGGCATCTGTGCATGTAACTGTAATAGAAAACATGTATAGAATCATCGTAGAAGAGTGTACATAATTTAGACAGCGTATAGTTTATTTAATGTGATAAAATAGTAACACATGAATTTAAATACCTTCAAATACAGATGCAAGTATCCCAGCTCATATCTAGGCCATGATAGCATTTCCCAGGGGAGGAAAAGAAGCTGCCTTCTTAAACTTTCCTTCTCGAGCGCCAGTACCAGGAGATGACCCTTACTTGACAATATCTGCCGAAAGACTACTGCAAAAATATGGCGATATGTCCTGATAGTTATCTTCAATATTGGTTACCAGTCGTTTGAAATCAAACCTTTAACAGTCTGTTGAGACACTGTACGAATTCTATAACCTCTTTACTGTATATATTTTATGCTTGAGGCCTTGTTAATTGACGCAGAAAGCAGACTATATATATAAATAAAAGAAACGCACATGATATTGCTATCTAAACAATTTTAGCTTTTCTTGCAGCTTGAATTATGTCTTTTTTTTTTTTCACAAATCTGTTCCCTTCACGAAAACACAATATCATTGAACGTTGAATTTATTGTGAGATCAAATAGATTATTTTGGATTCTCAATCATATCTTTATGCCTGAAGAAGCATTATAATAAGTTAGATTTATCAAAACAGAAATCTTCTACAATGAATCCATCGGTTAAGATTTGCTAACATTACGAATTTAGTAATTATTAGTGACAGTATTGCTTGTTACTGTACTGCCATTGTAGAATGTATTTTGAGATAAAAGAATTATATATTGTTCCAAAGCAATACAGCAGGTTACAAAATATCGTAAAATATTTTGTGACATTATGTTAAAACTTATATACAATATTATGAATATTGATTCATACCAGACAATATACTACATGTCAGCTAATAGGGTTAGAATGGAATGTAAAAATCTGACTTAGCATTCATTAGGAATGAAACGCATTATAGCGAGAACAGCCTTAAAATTTTTGTACTCAGCATGCATAGACATTGCTCTCATTCTTTTGCAACACTTGAGGTATTTAGTGACTATTAAAGAAACTAAACTCGGTGGCACGACAGTCTTATGTGGTCCAATGTGTGGCATATCTACTTTCACTACTACTACTTATGTGGCATATCTACTTTCTTGACCTAAGGACCTGGGCATACGCCCCGATAAAGTAGTCACGCCTAAACTGGAACTCTCAGTATTTAGTTCCCAAGAATGCTTGGTCCTCAGTTTATTTACTCATTGAAGGGATGAGAAGTTGTGTCTACCTTGCCGAGACGGAGAATCGAACTTGGAACCTGTGCGTTGAGAGCACGACATCATTGGTCTTATTTAGTAATATTAACTTCCATAAAACTTGATGATGTTAGTTTTATTAAAAAAATAATGTATACCATTGATATTTAAGGGAACATTTCTCTTAATTTTACAATCAAAAGCAATACATGATTCTTATCTTTAGTCTGAGCCTTATCAAACAGAATTTAAGCATATTCAATAAAGATCAAAGCTTTCCAGATTTATTTCATACGTCTTAACTTTCAATTTAAAAATTTAAATGCATTTAAAAGCGACATCATTATTTTGAGCTTCATTCTTGTGACGCAAATGATATCATAGGATGCATTTCATCTAACTTCCACTTTGTAAAGAACAAGTATTGTTTCAAACAAATAGATTCATTACAAATCAGTTTTGCTCACGAATAGAATCTGTTGAAGGAACTTATCACCAATATATGGTCTTAGATTTTAGGCTATTCTTTTCTGCTTTTAAAGAGCAAAATGTTTATTCGTAAATTAAATTTTATATTAAAAAAAGATGTATGTCATAAAGTTTCTTTGCTTTGTTTTTTTAAAACAAAACATTTCTTACCTTAAAATTAGTTTCAAAATTTCCAGTCCTTTATTATTACTTTTCAGGTTCAAGTAAGAATATTTCGCATAATACATGAGTGTGGATTAAATTATAATGAGAAAATAAGAAAGTCCATTTGCTGAAACCCGAAATCCTCAGCATGTACAGAGAAAATAGGAACTTTCAATTCATTGAATGTGTGCAATAGAGAATCAATCTTTTTTTCTCACAGCCTCTCATTATACTTAACACTCCTTGTTTTTAAATAATTATTTTGTGAAAAAATAAACAAAATGCTAATTGCTTTGACAATCTCGATACTTTGCTTCGATGTGTTTCGATGCTTCAAAACTGAATGATTCAGTTCTTTTTCCTGTTATATCAGAAACCAAACATTTTGGAATTGCTTTGTTAAAACATTCCTTTTTCCGAGATCTTAAAATTCTAATTAGTTTATTTCTAGATTTTTGAAATGAAATAAGTTTTGGAATTCCTTTTAGGTGATTTCAATACATTATCTTCAAGTATTCCAACATTCTTGATTTAAATCCGTCCATTTCTTTCATTCATACACGATGTAGTGAAGTGCTTTCCAATTTAACAGACATATTTTCGTCAAAAATGTGTAGAAAAACCATTTTAAAGTAAAAGAATTGAAATAATAATAATAATAAAGGAACCAGTAAAGATAAGCTACAGGAAAACAAATGTTTTCATAAAACAAGAATGTTAATGTCAAGAGCACTTCTTTGTGGAAATTAGAAAAAATATACTTAAGAATATTTTTGCTCTTCTACAAATTACCAATTGCTAAAATTCTTTAATACGTTTCAAATCTAATTTCAGGAATAAGAAATTGTGAAAAAAATTCTACTTCGTTATTTTCTGTAATATAATTGAGAATGTAATCATGTCTTATCACATTTTTTTAGCTTGACAACTGCTTTTTTACTGTAGAGAACTGATTTTTTTTTATTGAAACAGATAAATTTTAGCAAATAATTCTTTATTTTGCTATCTAAAATGAAATGTTATAAATGATACAGATAGTAGCAAGAGACATACTAAGAAAAGGAAATTTTTTTATTTTTTTAGAATTTCAAACTCAAAGTTGTTAAGTCCAGAACACATATATTCATACTATCCAGAAGATATACATACAGTACTTAAATAAATATTGTATATAATAATATACAATATAATACTTCTATATAATAATATTGGGTTGTTCGGAAAGTCATTTCGTATTTTTTTGTCAAAATGAAAAGAAATTTTCGTTTACTGAATAAATTATTTATTAAATTATAAAATTGCCATTCTGGTCTAATACCTTTTGCCATATTTTTGGTAGTAACATGATTACACGCTCATAAAAGTTTTGGTCTTTGCTGTAAAAAAAAACTGATCGAGGTGGTTTTTGGCCTCCTCATTTGAAGGAAAAATTTTGCAAATCAGTTCTGGTACTGATGTACTGTTAACACATCTTCTCCACACATATTGGCTAATTTATTTCTGGCTTGAACAACATTTTTACCTTTTATAGCAAAAAAGAAAAAAATGACGAAAATGCTGTTTATTGCTCTCCACATTTAAAAGGGCACCATCCAAAATCTAATGCGAAAAATCAGCTGCACTTTTTCACACTCAAGCCTTGCTATATCAGCTCTTAAAACATAAAATGATTTTGCGGTTTAAGTATGAAATTGGGTGCGAAAAATGCAATTAAATCCTTTGTCAGGAAAAAACGAAATTACTTTCCGAACAACCTAATAATAATACATTTAAGACTTATAAGGATGATCCGATTGCATCAATATCCAGGCAAACGGAGATTTTGAAAATGTTCTCTTCGAAATATCAAAATGCTATTAATTATTTTAAAAAATCAAAATGTATATAAATTTATCCAACTGGATTTCTAGATATCCGGAAAAGTCATTGGGAATGATATAAGTTAAAATGTAATACTTCTCAAAATTTACTTTTATTGAGTTCCTTAACAACGATCAATTGTTAACATCGGTTGGGTCCTTTCAATATGATATACATACAGATAGAAAATTTGTACAGTAACCCAACTCTATCACTAGACACATCTGTTGAACTTTTCAAGAAAGAAATATTATAGATTTCTTACTATCTGACTTTATTTTATCCATCCCCCTCCAATCCAGAAATAACAGTTCTATGTCGGACATTCTTTTCCCATTACTACTTTGTCTTAGAACATATCATCCAAAGCTAACTTGTCAGGCCAACAAAGATGGATATAGCATTCTTTGGGATTAGCTACAGAATCTATGCATAAAAAGAGAATCTCTGACTTTCCCAGAATAAGAATGTGAGGAAAATGGCTTAGAACGTAGCCAAAGTAATGGAGAATGACTATTTATTGGGCACAACTGATATTGTTATTTTTAGTCTCTTTTTGAGATTCTTAAAAACGGTTCATTCTGTGGTTGCAAGAAAGTTTAATCCTTGTTAACTGAGTACTAAAAGGGACACATTCTCTTTCTTTGAAATAGCTGTTAGCAGATCATTAGCCAGATAATATGAGTATAGCTCTGAAGTATGAAAGAAGATAATAAGAACTGAAGTGGGGACTTTTTCCTTATTTTTTCATGTCTCTACTTTTCTCGGCTGCTGTGCTAGAATTAATCGGGAAAAGATGAAGATGAAATTGCGATTACATTTTTGGGACCACAAATGATTTGAGATATTACTCGTAGCGAATTTCAAGCGTTATAGATGTTTGGAATTAAAGCTTCAGTTTCATCTCAGTATACATTTTAAGCACTTGAGAGAAATTTTGAATGAATAAAATACTGCCTTTATTTGTAGTTTAAATATAATTGTAAATTGAAAACATAATAATTTAATAGATAATGTAAAATTTCTAGAAAAATTCCAGATATCTTCAGGTAATACCTCCATTCAAAAATAAGATGCTTTAAATTAGAAGCGAGTTTTTTTTTTCTTATTTGGTATTTGCGAAAATGTTTGCACTTATTGTCAAGCTAATAAATAGCCTTATTATATTTTTTGTGGATTTATTCAGAACCAGCGGGTGACCGAGCTCCGCTCGGAGAAAACAGGTATCGAAGCTAACTCGAAGATTTAAATTTTCAATTGTGATTTATCAAAACAATACATGCCATAAGAAAATTTGTGAAACCATTGGTGAAAAGATAACCGGTTAAAGTGCACCATTGTAAACTATTCTAAACAAAGTTAGAGTTTGGAAAGGGAACTATTCTATACAAAGGTAAAGTAAAGGTAAAGATTGAAGTGTGTTGAAGTTCAATATTTTTGACAAATTTATTTAGAAAAACCAAACATATATACATACATAAGAAACATATTATAAACCTATAACAGCATAAACATAAAACTTTATTAGTTCGCCATATTGGCTATAGATGGCAGCACGTTACCGCTTGAAAATTTAAGTAGCCATTATGGCGAACTAATAAAGTTTGAAAATATCCTATCTGTAACTCCGAACTGCTCGACCGTAGCGCTTCAAAACCGGCGCCAATCGATTCCTCGTGGCCAAAAACCCCAGACCCAAGTTTACCGGAGTTTATTAATTCTGGGGCGATTTTCGACTTGGCAACCATTCCTCGTATTATAGTATTAGATTGCAATTAGTTAATTCAGGATAGAGCTTAATGCAATGCAACATGTGTTTTCTTTAGCAAACTAGGAATATTGCTTCCCAGCGTGACTGTTTCAATAAATGGAAATATCTTTTTTTGAAGACATATCGAAAAGATTCTGGACTTATCAGGCGTATCTTGGCTCCAATTAGTTGAACTGCTAAAATTCTCGGAATTTCCAGCGATATCTATTTTGTTGCCAAATTCGTGGCTGTTCGTTAAGTTTATTGCCAAACTATGAGATCACTAACGCTGCACCAGATCATCGCCCAACACAGATTATCGTATAATGGTATTTCCAGTAATTGAGTTAAACGTACTGGGAAGCAACACTCCTGGTTTATACTGTATACCGTTGTTGTAAAAGGGTTTCAATGGCTTACCTATTTAATTCTTTATCAAAGATTAATTAGCGAACATTTTCCTTATATTTTGGGATTATAATTACAAAGCAACGAGATGCCAAAACTAATTTATTCTTGAAAATGATGTTTAATTTTAACCTTCATTTGTTAAATGTAATTGTTGTTTTCACAACAGTCATGAAATTATTAATAAATAACCAGATTTATTTAATATGAAATGATTTAACTTAAACATAGCTGCAGTTATAATAACATATTTTCTATGACAAATTTAATGATGTTATAACATCTATAAAATATGGCATGATATATCTATGATGCAAAGAATATTTAAACGCTATATAAGCTTCTTTTTACGATTTAATTTATTAGATTTACGAAATTTAGTTTATAGATACCACTTTAGGCACATTTTCCCAAATATTTATAAGAATTTGATAGAAGTATATTTTTATTCCTTATCTTTCAAATGTATAATATATACAATTGTTTAATACAAAAATTCTCTACTTTTTGTATTATATACTCTATTGCATATTTTTGTATAAAATTCTCAAAATAACTTCAAGATTTAATTGAAATTATATTAAAAAGGCAATTTAAAACGATATTCTTTAAATTAAAATAAACATTTTAAATTTTCTTTTTATCGATTTACAATTTTAGAAGTCTTTATGTAGTCTAACTGCCAAGCAATTTTGATCTTCAAGGAAAACTGGAGAGCAAAGTTATTTCCAAATTTTAATTGTATGTAATGTATTGTTAAACTAAAGTGATATAAATTCGATTTAAAAGTTCATCACATGATTTGCTTCCCCACGGACTGAACTCACTAAAATGTCCTAATTTTAATAACTTTACTCAAATTTAGTTATTATTTGTTTTTGTTTCTAATAATACATCGGAATAAATACATATCATACAGCAAGAAAAAAAACATGAAAGGATATTTTTAGAAACTTTCTAAGAAAAATAGTCCTTAAATAGCTTATAATAAGTTTCAGTATTTTATATACTATAAAACTTGTTTCAAAGTCTTCTATAAATACAGATACAAACTGACACTTTTAATTCGATTGAAGTTAAAATTCTTTTTAAGGACTTTTGTAGTGCGTATTATACAAACTCAAATTAAATAAAATTCCTCACTTCAAAACAACTTTAAATAAGGCTCTATTGAAAAGGAAATCTTCTTGATTATATTTATTGTCCTTGATTTTAATCAATAGAATTCTTGATTTTAATCAACAGAGAATGTAAATTTGTTATTACTGTTCATAATTATTTTCAGATAACTTGTTTCAATTTAGTTTACTTCAAATATCGGTTTGAAATTTACTGAGAGAAAAATGATTTTGTTTCATTCTCAATTCAAACGTACATGCAAATATTCTTAAAAGGGGCAAAAATTATTAACTCTTAACTACGATCTTTAATTTGCAAGATTAAACTATAACACATTTTACTCATTATTTGTTACAAATGGGTATATTAATTTGCAGTTGCTGTTTCAGACAATATATTTACTGAATAACATTTTCAGTAATAGTCTTTCACATTTTGAAAACTTTGAAATACATGTTCCATATTTAATTTCTATTGTAATTTCTCTAATTTTCAAGTTTTGTGCTCTAAATTAATTTTTAGCCAATGATATGCCTTCGTTTGGTAAAAATAAAGAGGGTTCTGAAAGATTTCAAAGAGTACAACAATGAAAAACATTATCTCTCCTTTTATTTCACAGATGCAGTCCCGAATAAGTAATATTACATCTGCATACATATAGTCTCACAGTAAGGAAATTTTATATATAATTTAATAAACTCTCAGTTAATATTAGGTTAATAATTTCGGACTTTAAAGATCAATTTTGGGACTTCGTGGCTAATTTTAAGGGAATAAATGAAAGTTTTAGAAAATGGAACAAGTTTTAAATATCTTTGTTAGGACTAGAGAACCAGTATCCACCTGGAAACGTCTAGACTGTTTCCAAGAGATTATATTAGTGGAGGCGCTCACAGAATTGAAGAAGAATGAATGTTAAGAATGCATTCCTTCGAATAATTTTACATTGAATGTTGCTGTTCTGTGTTGTTATTAAATTAGTGTTTATTTTTTGTGCATTGTGAATCTTTGAACATCTTGTCTTTCTTAAAGATCCATATGTGACTTACTACCTGTGTTGCAATTTTTCTTTTAGAACAACACAATGCCATCTGATAGAAAGCTTAATGGTGGTCTTGTGCTGTAAATTCATCTACTATTTCCATAATAATACAAGAAAATAACTGTGAAATACAAGAATGCACAAATTACAGTTCATCAGAAGGCAACCATTTCCTTCTCAAGCAACAAGTACTTTTTTTATTTACAGAATACATCACAATCCTGTGTTCTACAGCTCCCTGAAACAGAAAAGTTCTAGAACGTATTAAAATTATGCGTTAAAACTGGAATTCAATTAATTAGTATAACGTTACTGTAAACGGGAGTCGAAAAGACACTTCTTTATTCATTAGGCTTCATTATAACATATTGTTTTGTGAGTACAATCATCTCTTTAGTACCTTCAAGTTATTCTTTCGGCAGTATGTTGGTAAAAATCTAAATATGGACAACTGCATATAATCGATTTATTCTTTTTCTTTGAATTAATATTTAGGTTAGTTTTAGTTTAGTTATATTAACGTCTCAGTTTGAAGCAACATTAGGACTATTTTGGGACGGACCTCGTAATTTTGAACCACATTCAGATGACGAGGATCACACCTGAGCTGGTTCCACCTCTCCAAACTTCTACACCACAACAGTAGGCTGACGTTTGGCCCGACGGATTTAACGGGCTCCCTGATATTTAGGATGCCATTGACTAAATGTCTCTGAAATTGCTTTTAAGTTGAATAATGCAAAAAAGAATAAAGAAATATTCTTAAAATAATATTTTAAAATATTGTATTCCTCATTTTTTGTAAATTTAACATAGGCGGGTTTTTATTGTTATATCCAACTGAACTAAATACTCATTAAAATATTGTCGAATTAAAATATTATCGTGTAACATCTTTCAAACATTTAATATTCTACTTTTTAAAGTTAATATTGTAA
Organism: Argiope trifasciata; assembly: GCA_026543055.1. Classification (NCBI taxonomy): domain Eukaryota; kingdom Metazoa; phylum Arthropoda; class Arachnida; order Araneae; family Araneidae; genus Argiope; species Argiope trifasciata. Next base: position 4,624 of record JAPMOQ010037197.1, on the reverse strand, counting down.
TATTTTCGATTTCAAAAATGTGTTGTGTTTCCTAAAGAAATTTCAATGATGTTTACAAAAGACAAAAAAGTAACATAACAATGAAATCATTTTGACTCTATGTCCCTGGCAACGTGAGGTAATTCATGTACACAGTTATGGAATAAATATCTTTGGAAACAGAAAAGATTTTTCTACTTTTTTTTTGTAATATATGGATACCTTTAATACGAAATGATTACTTAAATATGCATTATTTATGTTTTTCTACATTAATATACATTTTATTAATCCTTTAAAACTCCAACCACCTATATAAAACGATATAATACAAATGGAAGAAAACAGAAGAAATAAAATATGCAGCATATATATCAAACAGCATGTAATAAATTAGACATTTCACAATAATAAAAAAATTGATGAAAAATACATGAGTATTTCAATAACGGGATATGAATGTGTAGTGAGGATTAAATATTCTGGATAGTTAAGAAAAGCAATGACAGACTTCAATGAACAAAATTTAAATTTAAAACTTATCAATTTATAATCTTATATAGGGAGTTATGACAAGAACTTAAGAATTAAATTTACTAAATGTAGCTAAATTTCCATTTTTCAAGGAGTGTTCAAATAGAAAAGTACGAAACGACACTGTGAGTATATATCACCGTCTCAGTTGGAGCTTTTTCGTTTCAGATGTTTTTTTCAGGGGACCAAACACATGAAAATAGAAGGGCAGCGAGTCTTGACTGAGAGTGGATGGTCGAGCTGGTATCACTTTATGTAGACGCCCGTTATCATGGAGCAGAATGGCACTCTCTGTGAATAGAACCTGTCTTTTGTTTTTGATAGATTTGCGTAGACTTCGGAGTGTCTCACAGTACACATCGGCATTAATGACTCTGAAAGGACATCTGAAAGGGAAACGCTTCAACTCAGACGGAGAACTCAAGGACGCTGTGAAGGACTTGGTCTAGTCACGATCACAGGCATACTGGCAATAGGGAATCCTTCGGCTGGTTAATCAATGGTATAATGGGGAATATTTTGATTAAAAAATTCATTTATACCCACAGTGTCGTTTATTACCTTTTTATTTGAACATCAGTTGTATATAAAATTAAGTATAAAGCAAAGAATATGGTAATAAAATGCTCACAATAGAAGGATTACAAACATACTAAAGCAAATGAATTATATGTCATAAAAACTATTAAGTAATTTATTTATATCATTAATGTCGGTAAATATTTCACAGATAAGTGAACCTGTAATTGTTAAATGCAACAACATATCTATTAATTACTTATGCCTTGTGCTGACAAACACAAATATCCACTTTAGAGATATTCATTGAAATAAATAAGTATCTCTATAGTGGGAATTTATGGAAAAAAAACGGCCAATTTCTGAAACCTTTGAATCGAAAGCAATGCTTTAAATGCAAACCGAAGTTATGAGCAACATCAGTAACATGAAGGTTAATACTAAAATGGGAAACTCATTCATTAATTGCAATGCCATTTAAATACCAGTTTCTTAAAATAGGGGATAATTAAATTAAATTCTAAGAGTCCACTTCTAAAATCTAATCCGATATTCATCAGAGAATCATTAGCTACCCGGTTAATTGTTAAGTTACTATTACTGTTGCCTGCAGATCCAAGAAACATATCAGATTAATTCATCGACTTATTTGTGGGTATAAATATCTTCAGTCACGTTCTCATGCTGACCAACCGATAGTAAATAGCTTTATAATGTTAGCAATTTGCAAATGAGATCACCGTTTTTTCATTTTGAACTCTCTGAAGCTTTTATTGGAGTTTGATTGGATTAAGTTAATTGTTCGAATGTTTTAATTGCTCAAGAGATGCACTAAGAATATGCAATTAACTTTGAGTGCGATTTTGGCTATTTTGAATTATTTATCTTGGTGCTTAGAAATGGCTTTTTCGTGAGATTGTATGTAAACTATTAAAGCTTTGGATAAAATAGGCATTCATGATTTCACTAAAGACTCTAGCGTTATAAATGCATTAATGTATATCTTTACTGTACACCATTAGTTGGCAATAGTTAAAAAGGAAACAATTAAAATGGAAGCTCTGTCAATCAACAAATGAAAGGCTGCTAACTCATAATTATCATTTTAAATATCTTATTTAGGAATGATAAAAATAAATAAATAAAGTGAAATATGGCACATAACATACAAACATGTTATGATGTGTTGAACGTATTGTGACAAAATAACATACATAATTTTATGTATTTAAATCATTGTGATTTTGAGTTATCCCATTTATATACTTGTGCTCTACCTTCCTGGCATAGGGATTGCGCATCTTCCCTGTTTTCTGACTGCCCGGAATTCGAGTCCTGATTCGGGTATGGTTATTCTATCTGTGAAGTGTGTGAATGTGTCCCAATATAAAAAGAGGTTGTGCCAGCGAATGTGACGCATGAAGTTGCTAAATCCTACACTTGACCTTAGATGGCACTACTGAAATAATAAGAGACGCTCTCTCTGCTTAAATAGGTGACAGATAATTGTCAGTGGTCTTGTAAAGTTACATAAATCTCAACATATCTATAAAATATCAGATAAACAAACTAATTTCAATTTCATTCTTCAAATCATAAAGATTTATTTCTGAAATAGTTTCGAAGTTATAAATTGATGTAGTTTTAAGTATTATAATTTTAATGAAAAAAATGCTCTCACTCTAATTTAAAATATCTACACCATCAGGTTTAAAATACGATCTGTGATTGAGTGAATGAAAATGCATGAATGAAATACGCCCCGTAAAAAGGGGTGTGACGCGTGAATGACAAAGTCGTACCCTTGGCTCTAGATGGAGCTACTTAAAAAATAAAGAGACGCACCCTATCGGCTCAAATTGCTATCTGCGTCACAGCAGGCTTGTCCAATGGCAAGTGTCATAAGAAATAACAGCATATCTATAGTAATTTGAGATGTCAATGGATTTATCATAATCAATTTGTTTTATAATTTCTCAGTTTTTAGCATAAGATTTTGAATGTTTCACTTTATAAGTTTTATTACAAAATATGACTTTGTTGTAAAAGTTTATTTAATTCAATGAAAGTTTGTTTTTATTCTCTATAAATTGACACCTTTTAATTATTTATTATTGTATAAATTGAAAAAAAATGCAATTCAGAAAATATTGTAATGCAAACTTTGATGTTAATTCATAACATAATTCCCTCCCTTAAACAAAACTGAGATACTCTTCATATATCTTTAGGCATTCTCAACAATAAGCTAAACTATATTTGAAATATGTTTAGTTTTATGTGGTGAAATTAATTATTACATAATTATTCTGATATAAAATTAAGACATATTTGGAAAGTTATCTGAAATAATGAAAATAAATGCTCCTGATTTAAAATATACCAGAGCCAAACACAAACGTTTCATTCTTAAATTAAAGTTGGCATTTTATATTTTATGTAAATATCTCCAACGTAACAGCTTTTATTGGACTTAACATCTATTTTTTTAAATCTGCTGTTAACACATTTTTGTTCAAATCATCTATTCTGCAATTGTTTTGATATAAAATAATGCACATTTAAATATTTCTCAGAAGTTAAATTATCTATATACAAATATTTACCTGACAGTAACAATTAATCCCACAATCAAGCATTCCCAATTGTAGCACTTAGATGCAACGTAAAATAATTAATCCAAAACGCCCTTATTTAACGACATTAATTGAAACTGACAATTCCTTTTACCCATCTCTAAATAATTGGATAATAAAGATCCTAAAACTATTCGGGGGACGAAGACGCTAAATATCCAGTGCTGCCTAACTATTGAACCTACCGAATTTCAGTGAGTGCTTCAGAGAAGGGCAAAAGTAACCCACCCATCTACAACGGTGTGTGTCTTTCGCCGACCCTAAGTGATCCATTTAATTAATACCAAACAAGCGGGCAGGGCTTCGGAAAGGTACAACAACAGAGGCTATGCTTCTGCCAATTAATTCAACTGGGTCTGTTTCTGCAGATAAGTGTGGTTAATTGCCTCGGGTCCTGCGAGCAAGAATCACATTTCCCAGAATCCTCAGGTTTCTGTCCATCATTTTCGTTCGGAGGATTCGACCAGGATTTGCGATAAGACTCGGGGATGGATTGACTTGGTTGTTCGAGGGACGACTGTTTGCGGATGATAGTTGTGGGTTTCCTGATGAGATTGCACAAGCTTTTGTGTGCTTCGTTAGAGGATACAGAAAGGATTTGGTCATTAAATTCGGTTTAGGTATAGAAACCTGCAGAAGATCTGTTAAGAAAGGTTTATGTATCTGATTAACCTTGGATTACTTACAGTCCTTTGTTTTTTGTGAATATGTGCATGAATAAAATTTCTAATAAAACTGTTACTTTTAATTTTCAGTATTTACAGTTTTCTCTTCATAATTTATTTGATTAACTTTCTCAATTTTTTATGAAAAGAGAAATTAATTTCAAAAGTAGATATAACATAATAAATGTCTTCCACATTCATATCAAATGTTTATTTTGCAATTAACTTTATATGGAAATTTATTTCTACATACAAAATTGGCTGTAAATTAAAACATAGATATATATATAT
>JAPMOQ010037174.1:0-12225 GCA_026543055.1 Argiope trifasciata | reverse complement strand
TACCCACACAACGATGGGATTTTTATGGATGACAATGCGCCATGTCACCGGGCCAGAACTGTTCGCGATTGGTTTGAAGAACATTCCGGACAATTCCAGAGCATGATCTGGCCACCTAGATCGCCCGGTATGAATCCCATCGAGCATTTATGGGACATCATCGAAAGGTCCGTTCGTGCCCAAACTCCTGCACCATCCACACGTTCACAATTATGGACGTCTATACAGACAGCATGGCTCAATATTCTTGCAGAGGACTTCCAACGACTTGTGGACTCCATGACACGTCGAGTTGTTGCACTTCACCGGGCAAAAGGAGGACCGACACGATATTAACAGTCATCCCATGACTTTTGTCACTTCAGTGTATATATCGAGAAATATCGATATGCTGGTCGATATTTCGGGATGAGGAAGTTCGGTCATTACTCAGCCCTATTATATGATGTCGGATGGGAAGAGGGAAAAGGCGAATAGAAAGTTAACCAAAGACATATATATGTGTGTGGTGACAGGTATATCACTTCCCGCCATTGAGCCTCGCCTGTAACCTCACTTCCCGCCACTGAGCAGCCCTCTGGTGGAGAAAACATGAGCAAAATTCAGTTCATGTCTGGACGAGGCAAGATGATTACGACGTTAAACTTCACTATCCATTCCATCTTGTAAATTAGTCATCATCATTTGTTCACCATTAACCTTTCATTGTCATTCATTAAATTCTAAAATATCATCTGGACTTATTATTGCTTGGTCATCACGACCCTCCACCCCCCATATTGTATAATATTTTCTTACTTTTCATTTGCTTACGCTATCTCTAAGGGTCTAACGAATTTAAGTGATGTGAAACAACAGCATGGCGTCAACCATTTAAAACCCCATACGACTTTTTTTTATTATTATTTCCTGGGTTTTGTATACACATTACTTCGAGAAAAAAAATTTGTGTACTTTAACACTACTGAGGGTTTAGAGAATGAAGTAATAAACGATATATACGAGAGGGAGCAGGGGTAAGGGCACAGCAATAATTTTGCACAGGGCATCGAATACTGTGGACCTGCCTTTGATTATGATTAGCTTCCAACTATCTGCTCCATCAAACGCTAAATGCAAATCTCATCATACTGGTTTTGCCAACATTATACTCTTAAAGTAACCACGAAAAGTTTTCGCACGATCGAAGCAAAAACACACACACACACAAAAAAAAACACCATTTTTATTTTATTGAAGATCTTCTTTAACCACAAAAACCTCTTTTTATGAGTAAGACCAGATTTTATCTGGATGATTTCATGTTATCACAATTTGTAATCTGCGTTTTTATACAAACAGGATTTGTTGTTGTTTTTAAAAAAAATATTATCATTATTTATTTTCAGACTTCGGAAAATACCTTTTGAGGGAGTTAAAAAATCTTCATATGTTCCAATCAGCTGAATGTCCCTTTTTGCATTAAAAGCAGTATATCTATTGAAATTGCAGAAACGCCTTGAAATTAATTGAAAGAAGCGCTTCTTTAAATTTTGAGAAACTACATAAAATTTGTAATGAAGATTCCGGTTAAAGATTAAAAGAAAATTAGGTATGCATTTTATCTTATACATCGAATTATTTTAGTTAGTAGAAAGACAATTTTAGTTGAGAAAAATATAAAACTCTTTTAAAATTCAGCGAGTGTGCATAAAAAATATTTTTTTTTAAACATGTACTTTTAATAGGAATTTCCAAAACATATCGAATTTCGTTCCAAATAAATTTATTTACAATAATAAGGGGAAAATAGAAAAAGTCGCCTGGAGTGTTTTGAAAGTTTAATAATAAAATATATCATCTCATGTTTTAAAATAATAAGTTCTTTTTAAAGATAATTGACCTATTTATGCATAAAAAATTCCATTATTCTAAATGAATATTTTGGAAAAATGTCTAATGAAGTTCATAATTTCCTTAATTCAATTAATATTCAGATATAAGCAATAGACATTTTTTTTTAGATAAATTAAAATACTCGAATTTTTTTTTGTAGCATTGTTTTTCATCAAACAGCTGATACATATAGATTATTTATCACCTAGCCTGCTCTTCTTTTTAATCAAATAAAATAAGTCAGTAGGCTCTTTGATATCATATACTAAAACGGTTTTTATTTACTCTTTTGATTGACTTCTAGGCTATCAAGAAGTACTTGATGTAGAATATTCCAGAGTAATTGATGATTTTAAAAAAATTGAAAGTATTAAATATGAAAAAAAAAAGTATTGAAATCTAAAATTAACACATCCACTAGAATATCTGCATAAATGAAATGAAGGAAATGTAAAATCGAGTTCAAGGATTAATCGTCCTATCCTGATTTATCATCCAAACAGTTTTAATAAACGAAACAATAATAATTAAAAATAAAATAGAATTAAAGGACATTAAAATATGAAAATGTTAAAAGTAAAACCTCATCGTTTCGCGGGTTAACTCATAGAAACTCCAATAAATATTAGTAACAAATAGTTAAATTCAGAATTTAGAGATAAACAATAAAAAAAAACATTTTTTTTTTTTTGAAAAAAATTCCCATTCTGTAATAAAGTTAATACTCTAAGGGAAACATTTTTCTGAAAAAAAAATCTCCATTTTAGAATAAAGTTAATATTCTGCAAAATCATATTAAATAGGACAAGAAGACCGGGAAGGGAAAAAAACCACCTATCTCTTAAGCAATATACTAAAACATCGATATAAAATTCAATGACGCTAAAAGATAAATATTAAGAAATTAAAAAAAAAATATTTAAATTAAAATAAAATTGAAATATATATATAAATAGAAAGCGATTACAGTGTAGGTACGATGCACCTAAGAATTAAAACATTTTTATATAAGACATCATTTCTGAGATTATTAAAAGATTGATCAATGCTTCTTTGTGCGATTTTTCAGTATTTCGTCGAAAGAATGCGAAGCTTTTAATTTCTATTTAACCACTTCGCATACAATGACGTGTCTGAGGCGCGCATCAAATTATTAAATTTTTAATTTTTAATCTGCAAATAAGTGAATAGTATTAAATAATTTAAAATGAAAAAAAAAGTCACTTGAAGCGTATTATTATTAAAGGAATAATAGTAAATATTCCAATTAGGAAGTTATTAAATTCGTCATTTAATTAGAAAGTTAAGTAAGTTCGTATGTCAAGTGGTTAACCTGGTTTCGAGAATATATTTTCTATACATTTAATTTGCTAGACAATGTATTTATTGAATCTTTAAAACTTTGAAATTTTGCAATTCAGCGATATAAATGATATTTCTAATCCGGATGAGTTCCATAAACTTAAATCTTACGGAATTTTAAACATTCTTTTTTTCTTTTCGCTATTGCTGAAAATTCAAAGTCAATAATTTGAGTTTGTTTATCACCCATCCACTAAATACAAATTTCCGTTGAAGATGGGGGGGAGGCAAACTTTATATTATATACTAGCCGCCTTTGGCGACCAGCTGGTTCGCCATGAGCAAAGCGTTCTAAAATTTTCAATTAAATCACATATTCATTAGCCTTGAAGTAATTCCGTGCATTGATTGGCCTGAAATTAATATTTTCTTTAAGATGATGGACTGAAAGTTCTAAAAGTACACCTTTTCCTAATAATATTCTTTAATTTTATAAATCAGTCAGTTTCAACTATCAGTTATGCTTCCAAAATATTAAAAATGTTTTTTTCGTTGATGTTGCCAAAACATTAAATATTTTTTAAAGAAAGCGAGAAAGGGAAAAAGTGTTGATTTAATGATACAGATATTGCAAACGATTACATAAATATGCCAATAAGTCTGGATTTCAATGCATATCCTGTCTAAATTTAATCAGGTTTACCGTAAATAAAGAAAATTTATTGAGTTAATGATATAGATATTGCAAACGATTATGGAAACCTTTGCTTTGCATTTATTTTTTAAAGAAAATATCACATTTTATATTTCTTTTATTTTATTCAGTCACGTGCTAGTAGTTGCATTTCTTTACATTTGATTTGCGATGATAGTTTTTTTTTTTTTTTTGAACTTCCGTCATTGATTTCTTTCATTTTTATCCAGTCACGTGATAAAAACAAAAACGTTAAACTATTTCTTTAAAAATTCGTTAAAAATAGAAGCTTAAGTTATACATTAAAACACTGATACCATTAGAAGGCTAATTTTTTAATCTTTAAATTGATGTAAAAATCATGTTTATGCGATCATATTTTCGGAAGTTATAGCGGAAAAACGGCGAAATTTCGCTTAAATTTTAATTAATTCAAATTCTAATTAAAAATTCGAAAAAAGGGCTCCGAGGTGCACATTCCAGACGTCCAAGGTATACATGTACCAAATTTGGTAGCTGTAGGTCCAACGGTCTGGCCTGTAGAGCGCCAACACACACATACACACACACACACACACACGCACGCACGCACGCACGCACGCACGCACACGCACGCACGCGCGCACACACACACACACACACACACACACACACACACACATTGAGCTTTATTATAAGTATAGATATATCAGAGTTAACAACCACTTTTAAAAATCCAGACTGTGGGATCTGCAAAACACCGCAGTTGACTTAAATTCATTGGTTCGATTGTAGCAATCGACTCTTCTTCAAAGCCTCTTTTAAAGCCAACGTCCTCATTAGAGGACAAAGTTACAATTTCACTTCCGTGGATAAAAGCATGGCTTCCGCTATTGCATTCAATTGTTACTTTTTTTTTTTTTGCGTAATCTAAAAAATCAATACAATTCCTATTCAGGTTTTTAACGGAACATACCATCCAGTAGTCAGATTTTAAAGTACTGTTATTTTGAAAAAAAAAAAAAATATTATTAATTTTGATATTTTACTAAATCTAAAAAAATATTTAAAAAATCCATATATCTCTACTAATTTAGTCAAATAAATTCTTGAATATTCTACATCAAGTACATCTTGATAACCAGGATACTATTTAAAAGAGTAAATAAAAACCGTTTCAGTACATAATATCAAAAAGCTTATTGACTTCTTTTATTTGACTTTTAAAAAAAATCAAGAATCCGTAATAAATCGTTTTTTAAACTATTTATTACCGATTCTTGATTTAAAAAAAGAAAGAAACGATCTTTTATTTCCTTAGTAAAATTTTTCGGAATTTAATTTTACTTTGCACTTATCTTAATCTAAGTATTTTAAATATAATTTAAAACAAACTCATTACAATGTAAGCTCTAAATTAATTTGAATGTTACTGGGTTAATTTTCAAACAAATTTTAAGAGTCCTATTTTTACTCCCTCATAACTAATAATAGTTATGGGGATATCATTTATATTTACTACTATAGTTACAATAGTAAACATATAAAGTTCTGAGCTTTATATGTTTCGAGAGCTTCTTTTTAATTACCCTATTAAAATTAAAAATTGAACGGAGTGTGTAATGTCTATTTATAACGTTTCATCCAATTAATTCCAATCGGTAAAATATTCCGAATGACGTAAAGAATTATATCTACGCTATCCCAAGTAATAAATTCACTGCTGGAAAATTTAAATTTTTATAAAATAATGGGAGAATTTTTTTAAAATTTAGTTTCTCTAGTCCTATTTGTCACATTTATCAAAACATGCTAAGCGCACAAAAAGTTTTAATCAAAAAATGATTTCAAAGATTCTAAACTTCAAGTGTGATCAATTTAAAAAAAAAAAAAAAAAAAAAAAAACGTCAGTGCGTCAATAATATCAAATATGACAGAAAATCAAGGGATAGTATAAAAATTTAGACTTTGTAATTTTTTCAGCAGTACATTTATCGATTGAAACAAAATAAAACGCAATTTTTTGAGTCATTTAACACATTTTTCCAGTTGGAAATATATGTCTATCTCTAAGGATAAAAAATTTGGGGGTCACGATTCGAATGAGCAGCCTGCACATGCAAATATGATTCAAAATTAAAATTTAAACTAAATCTAAAAAATCAAATGCTTTGTTCATTATTAGATTATTTTATGAATACCATAATAAGAACGAGTCGATCTTCAATATGATTCATAATAATATATTATTTATGGTTATAATAATCGTATCGTGGTCCATTTATAATAAATATATTATTTATGGTTATACATAAATGATTTAAAAATTGTACACTTATATATAGAAGAATAATATCAGTTTTTGAAACAGAAACTCATCAGCTGACGAGAAAGAAATTTTCCCTCAAAGCATAAATAAAGCATTATAAATTCTTAGGACAAAAACCAAGTTAAATATAACTTTTCTATTTCCTCAGAAAGAAATTCAAAAGAAGAATGAGATGCAGCGTTTATTAACATGTGAAAAAGCCTTTGACACGAAATAGCACAAACTAATAGCAAAAAGAGTTTTATTTTCCGAAGGAAAAAAAAATTTTAAAAATAAGTTAAACTGATAATGCATATGATAATTCTTTTACATGTCATTTAATTTCATATATAAAAAGAATTTCTATTTTAATCCAAAGATAAAATCATTTTTAATTCAACCGATGAATCACACGACGTTTCAGAGTTCCGAATCCCAGTAAAACCGCTGAGTAAATGAAAAGGATGAGATTTCCTGTTTCGTAAATTTTTGAAACTACGTACGCGTTTTAAATTTCATTTTCAAGGGCGAATGCACAACTTTGCGAGCATCATTTTTCTGGGCCTGGGGAACATAGAAGGAATTCTTTTAAAAATCTCTTTTAATAAATAAATTATCTAGCTCTACACTGAATTATAAATAAATTCAAAGCAAAAAGCGAACTTTAATGTATACATATGTGAATACAAAAAGTAAAACAAAAATCAACAATTTTATTTCCATTTTATCAAAATTTGTTAAGTTTAGAATGCCATCGACTATTTATAAGCAGATTTGAGTTGCAAAAATAATGAAAATTCTATTAGAAACATTCTTTCTTGTAATCATAAATTTAATTTCAGCGGATATCATCTAAAAAAAATCTAAGAAATGTTGATTTTTAATGAATTGATTTTTTTTTTAATTCGGGATTCTTTTTAACGAATTAACACCAAAAACAATCATTCAATTATTTACGTATTAACACTGTCTTTGCTTTACGTGTTATACTGTCTGAGACTATAAGCCTTGGGTTTTGAAACTGACTAAATCTGCTAGAAAATCTGAAATGTTCAAAAGATTTAGATCATGTATATGCGAAGTTACTTTATTTGAAGAAAGGTTTACATCGTTCAAATAGATTAGCTAACTGCCTTTTGCGTGGTTCTTGGGTTCTGCGTCTAATAGCAAATAGTTTGTTACGGAAATTCGAATGAACACCACAAGTTGAACATGACACCTTACAACGCAATAATAGATGTCGGAATAATAGGGCATTTGATTTTTTCTCTTAATGAAAATTTCAAAATGTTGGAAATGGTGTAGATTCCTAATTGCACAAATGCATCAAAATGACCTTGCTCATTTTTTCGAGTCATTATTTTTCTAGTAAATATAAAGCAATGCATATTTACCTTAACCCTACATTGCAAGATGATTTTTGTTGCTCAAATTGCGGCCATTGAGTATTAATATAAGAAAGGAATAAAGACTTAAAATTTGCTTCGATGTTTAATTGAAAAAAAATATTTAAATATGACAAATTAAAAAAAATGTGCAAAGCAAACTTATTTCACTATTTAATTATTCAAATAATTGATTTGGAAGACAATGTATGTGGTGCAATTATGCGTCACTTTGTAGTGCAGGATTATGAATAACACCGCAATGAGCTGCCACTGTGTTTGATATTAAAAACAAATTGTTATTTACGACTGTGCTTAACATATCTCACCAAGTGACGTTACTAACGCTTCAATCCAAAAATGCATGACTTTTTTTTGATATATTATATATATATATATATATATACACGTTTTGAGTAACTGCATATAATTTAGGAAAATCAATACAAATAACTTTAGTTTATTGTAATTTTGGTAAAACGCTAACAAAACAATTAAAATGCTCCAAATGGCTACATTATGAATTAAACCATATTCCAATAACACAAAACCACATTATCACAATTCTGCAATAAAAATCCCTTTTTACCAACATATTTTTTGCAATAAAAGAAAAAAAAATATTTTCTTTCTAATGGTAGAATTATTAGTACGTCATATGTAGAATTATTCAGTCACCTTTGTATTTTCCTGTTTGCAGTTTAAATCTGATCATAATATCGCTCTTTGTCTTTTCTACGAATGTATATCAAAAAGCATTTAAAAAGGAATTTTCAAACATTCGTTGTTGCCCTTTTGAACAGCCGTGTGAAGCTTATAAATGGAAATAAAAACGTTGTCAAATGGCTACACGATGCATTGTAGGGTTAATTTAAGAGAGTGAATTATTCAATCACACAAGATCCTGCATAATCCAGTTCTTACGAATAAAGATGTAGGTATGTACCTCTAGACGTAAATATGTACTTCTTTTCATTATTTGTCAGCTTAAATACATATCGTTTTCTTGCAATCGGTTTTCTTTTGTAATTCAATTCTTCCATCTGTTAAGTAGGGAAAAAATATTCTCATATCTCAGCAACTTATGTCGTCCCAGACATATTAAAAGTTTAATCAATATAATAAAAAAATATCTCCTTAGAAAATATTCAAACATCATACAGAGTTTCTGATTACACATTTTTACGCAGCTGGCTTATGTATACAAAATTATAAAGGAATCGGAGTAAAATTTACAATTCAGCTATTTTAAGTATGTTCTGTAAGATTATGTTACAATCGATCTCCGACAGTTATAATAATAATAAAAAAATATTGCCTTAGGACAAAAAAAAAAAAAAATCATACAGCCATTTAAGTAAAGGTCACAAAAACTAAACGCGACAGGAAGGTTTATTCTAAATCAAGTCGAATACTTTGCCGTAAAAACAGATGGACTGTCCAGTTAAAATGTCATGATTTTTTCTCCAGAAATATAAATAGTTATCATACAAATCTAAATGACAAATTTGAGAAAATAAAAAAATTCAAAATTAAAATTTTGGAAAATAATAATAACAGGCACGTGTTATGCAGTTAATTGTGGCAATTTCCACTATTTCATTGAAATTCCATGTAAATATAAACTATAGAACAGTTTCATCTTATTGCTCAGGAAACGCTTTAACCTCATTGATGGTATTCTAAGGATAGGGTTACTGAAATGGTATAATACACTCTCTCAAGTATCTGGTTTAACTTTCTTTCATAATAATTAAATGAGGAGGGCAAGTCATTGCATTTCAAGTCATTGGAAGCGAGCTAAAATTTCGAAGCAGCCATCGTCATCTATTAAGGATTTTTTCAAAAACTAAAAACTGTGAGTGTCGATTCTTATCTCAGGGATACCTATTCATATCTATGCTATCATTTATTAATGAAAAATAAAATTTGAGTCAATTTTCTTAAGAACTAGGCTATGTTCCATGTTAATGTTTTATGTTTCCTGCATTTAAGGCACTGCAGAATTTATGATAAAATGTGAGCAGTTTATATCCTTTAATTTACTTTTTCTTTAATAAATTATTGAAAAGTGCAGTGCAGTACCTAAACATATATAACCACTGCAGTATAGAGCCTTCTAATTTAACTCGACACGTTAATGGCAACTGCTTCAATGATTCACAGGACCACGGCCGTGGGCACATTCTATAAAGTTTGAGATAAATGAAGAGGCTTAGTACTGAATAAGAAGAGAGCAAAAGATTATTATAACAGAGAGTTTTGATGTAAAAACTTTATCTTCTGGTATTTGGGGGCAAAGAAATGAGTTCAAAGAACTCCGGCCTGCTCGACCGCCAGATTAGGCCGAATACACGGGAGTGTACTGTATATTTTTTTTAAAAAAAAAGGGGGGGGGGGAGAGTAATGGAATAAGATTAAATACAGCGGCGAGAGCAAAATTTCTTTTGTTTTACAGCAAACTAGAAAACACACAGCAATCCCTAAACTGAAAGTTTATTTCAAAGCATTTAAAACTCCAGTACCATTCCGTATAATAATTACCGTAATAAATTACCATTCCGTATTCACGGTTTCTGTATTCGCGGCATAATTATGTAACATATACCCCGCGAATAAAGAACTTTTACTGTAGTTAAAAAACAGTTGAAAACATTAAGTTATTTTGTCACGGATTCACAGTTATACTCTGGAGATTTCGAAAGAAAATTTTCTTATATACATACGAAGAATTCAAATAATCAGATATCTAAAAACCGACGGTATTTCACCTCACTTACATAGACAAAACAACGTATTTGAGTCAAGTTTGATAATACAGGGAAGAAAACCGAGCTTGTAATTAGAACTCTGTTCTTTGAAGGAATCAGATCAAAATTTTACAATATCCAAGTCACGATCATATATCACATTTTATCTATTCACTTTGTTTTTTGAGTTATGGTGATTATATAATTTGAATTCTAAATAGGTAGACATTCAGTCAATACTTTGAATGATTTGGTCTAAAATTTAATGCACATCTATAACTTTGGTGATAAAAGCATGTGCAAATTTAGACCATTTTGCTCGTTACGCTTTTGATTTATCATGATCATATTCATGTTGCTGACGTACCGACAGGCAGTTTCTGCAGATAAATTTTGTCCAAATTTAACGAAATGGTTTTAAACTTAGCTCTTTGCGTTTTGAGGCATCTTCTTAACAGAAAGGTATAAAAAGAACCGAAAAATTATGCGTATAATATTGTTGTAGCTATCTCCATTCGATCAATAAATAAAATGGATTTGACCAGACTTGATTTGCTGTTGTTTTTTTTTTTGTATGCAATGTACATTAATTATTTTTACGTTAGTTTGTGTTTTTGTTATTAAACTGTATTTATCTTATATATTTTTCTTATATGCTTACACTTTTTATAGTTTTTAGGTTAGGTTTAATTACTATTGTTTTTTCATTTGTCATTATTTGATAGTTTTTCATACATATATATCGAAATTTTCACGCGAACCGAGTCGCGGGTAATAGCTAATATCCCATAAAACTAATGCATTTTTGTCAGGGCAAAAGAATTGAAACTTTTAAATAACAAAATGAAAACCATCAGGGAGAACGAACTTTGGGAATGAAAAGAAAAAGGAAGCGGGAATCATTAGCCGCGTTACAAGCCAGATGCGATTTTTCTGCAGCTCAAATGCCACAAAATTCAGAGAGAGGTAGAGTTACTTTTAGTTTTCAAATCATTCAATCAGTTGCGAGTTCAATAGACAGGCAGTTCGACGAATAGCCAAGCACTGCGCTTTTCTTGCTTATCATAATTCATTTCCTGTCTTATTTTTAGGTTTTTTAATACTTTTTTTCCGTATTCGTTGGCATCGAACTGTCAGAATGAAAAAAATATGCAAACAGCATCGAAATCTGAGAGAGGAAATCAAACAAATTCAATGGGGGGGGGGAAAAAAAACGAACTTCTAAGAATTTTTTGGAGCTCTACAACTCTGCAACCTTCATGGATGACACTGACTACCGCATACAAAAGTAGCTCGTTGATTCAAAAACGACCAGTGAAGTGTAAAAAATCTTGTGATTTCAAATAATCCAATTAAGCGTCTAGCTTCAAAATTTTCTCTTTTTAATATCATTAAATGAACAGGCTCTGTTCAGATATGTTTATCTTAAGAATAAGAGAATAATTGTCTTTATTTGAACCCAAATAAAGGAACTGTTTAAATTAACTGTTTGTTTCTGATTATCGGAATACGTTATTCAGCTCCGTAGTCACAATTAAAATGAGAGCCAATAATCGAACAATCGGAATGGAAAAATATGCAAACAGCATCGAAATCTGAGAGAGAGAAAGCAAACAAATTGAATGGGGGGGGGGAATTAACGAATTTCTGGGAACTCTGCAACCTTCATGGATAATACTGACTACCGCATAGAAAAGAAGCTCTTTGATTCAAAAGCGACCAGTGCTGCGACCAGTAAAAACTCATCTGATTTCAAATAATCCTATTACATCTCCGACTTTAAAATTTTCTCTATTTTAATATTATTAAATGAACAGGATCTGTTCAGATATGTTTATCTTTTTCTTAAGCAGAGACAGCCTTCTCTATGAAGGGCCCCGGGTGCAAGAAACCATTTGAGGTCCTAAATTTTTAGCAAAGTAAAAAAATGAA
>JAPMOQ010037171.1:0-11712 GCA_026543055.1 Argiope trifasciata | reverse complement strand
AACGTATTTTTCAGCTAAAATTTGTCTTTCACTTCAATATTCTCAAACCTCACAGTTAACATGATATCTCAAAAATTAATAGAGGTATTGACATGAAAAATTCAGTTTTAAATAATGTGGACAATGAAACGAACCAAAATTTTTGTTGGTGGTGAAATGTATTTTCATTTGTAAGTGATTTTAGAAAAATTAAGTTACAAATTTATGGAAAAATGCATATATACGTATATTTTAGTCATAAGCTCCTTTCATCTGAAAATGTTTCATAGATTTTGGTTCATTGCGTGCATCATAATATTCTATAACTTGTGAGCAAAGAAAAACAGGATTTCTGCAACACAATTTCGTGTAGAGTGTCAACTTTTTTGGTTAAATTTCATTAAAATTTAATACACATTTTCTTGTTTCTCAATATATATTATATTATTTTTAAATATTTTTTTTGTATTTATAGAGTTTATTATTGACAATACATCTAAAAATCATAAATAGTTTTTAAAAAGTCCAATTTTTCTAAAACCTTCTTTAGAAAGTAGTCAAATACTTTAAATAATTAAAAATCCATCCACAAGATACTTCAGTGGGATGAAATGTTAATTGAAACTTTTTGATAGATTAATTATTTGTTTCTTAATGAAAATCGGTGCTTACTTTGATGATACTAAACTTTATCTAATAAATTGTAAATATTAATGTCATTTTCAAAAAAAATATTTTAAGTATGAAAGTTATAAACAGTTTTAAGTCTGAGCCATTTTTTAAAAATGGAAGAATTAATAAACCAAATCTGGACCAATATTCGAATAACATTTTCTTCGGCACTTATTTCTGATCTTGGTTAAATTTTTTAACAAGCTGGATGGGTGAGATAGTAATCAATTGTTGGCTCCTGTATATACATGAATGAACCACGTCAATTTGGTTTTGAAAACCATCTTGCAGAATCAAACAGGAAGCGAGTTCGCCTCGTACTCTGATTCGTTGGATTCAAGGTAGCTACATTTGATTGAAGGGAATAGGTCTCTAGTTCAGGTCTAAATTACGATCTGTGGGTGAATGAGTGAAATGTATGAACGAATGTATGCTTCGTGAATAGGGCTGTGACTTTGTTTTGTGTTGTTTGGTGCATTGGCGCCAGAGCCATATCTGGTTACAGAGCCAATCCAATGGTTAGAATATAAAAGGTGTTAAAAAACATTAACGTTCTGAATTATACTCACAAAGGTATCAAGATAAAATTACTTAAGGTATCCGACAGCGTTCGATGGTAACATTTTGAAAAATTGGACTTTTTAAAAACTATTTAAAACCGTAGTTTTTTAGATGTATTGTCAATTATAAATACAACACTATTACTTGAAAATACAATACATTTTGAGAAATAGAAAATTTGTAGTTAATTGTAATGAATTTAACGAAAGCGTTTACAAATCTACTCAAAGTTTTAATGCAGTCATTCTATTTTTCTTTGTACACAAATTACAGAATATAACGATGAATGAAATGAATCAAAAACTAAGAAAAATCGTGAGACGCAAAGAAGTTATGGGTAAAAATATACGTACATAAGCATTTATTTCCATCAAGTCGCAACTTACTTTCTATGAAAACCCCTAAAATTGAAAACGCATTTCACTCATAATAAAAAATATTTGTTCCTTTCATTGCCCATTTTATTAAAAACACACCCTGGAATGTTTATGTAAGTACCTCTATTAGGTTTTCACATATCTTGTTAATGGTAGAGAACTTTTATGAAAATGAAAATTGGAGAAAATTGAGGTTAAAGACAAATTGTAGCTGACAAATGTGTGACCTTGGATGATAGGCCAGGCCTTCCTTTTCCAGGAAAAGATATACCGTTTTGAAAAGAAGAAAATCTAAACTACAAGAAATAACAATAAAAAGAAAATATCCCACTGAGATCAATAACCAGTGTTTTTAACGTATTCGGATACCTTAAGCGTGACGTAAAAAAATGAATTTATTAACTTAAAATCAAAAACCATGCAGAATGTAAATTTGCTACACTGATGTAATGCTCATGAACTTAAAAAAGAAATGATACTCACAAACAGAAATAAAAACTGCAAAATGATATGGAAAAGACCAATGGCTCTTAAAATTTTTTAAAATGCTTGGGTGGTATTTTACACCCATCAAGTCTTGCAATAATGGGCACGATAAGAATAATAAACATGACACTCAATTAAAATATGACAAACAAATGTACTTGGTAGCTGTTGCACATAGGCGGATTATGCCCTCGTATTAGATGTTTATGAGTGAAACGTGTATGCCCTATACGGGCACGAAGGCTGTGAAGTATGATTAGCAGAGACGCACTGTTCGCCTTAAATAGCGCTATTGAAACGATGGATGTTAAAACTCAGTTTAAAACCGCAGCCTTGTCTATGACTAGACCGCTTACTAGGCCTAAGGAACAACAAATGGTGTAATTATGAGGATAGGCATAATTTTAAAAAAACCAATGGTGTCCAATGCAGAGATTACTTCTTAGAAGTTGTCCATAGGACCAAGGATAACGACAGAGAGCGACCGTTTTTTAAGTAAACAAAACTTACACTCTATTCTGTATATGTTTACTGTACTAATAATAAGAATTACACCATGAATCAGAAAATCTTGTGATTTTATTTACTTCTTTTTTCTTTGATAATTCACAATCATTTTTTCTTCTAGCCGATAAACAAAAATAAAACTTTAGCCATTGATGGATAATCCAATATATTGCAGCGTTGAAACGAAACATTGCCGAGTATGCATAGCTGAATAGTTAAGACACTGGACTCAGTCATGAGATCATGTGTTAGAAATTTGTTTTTCCTTGATTTTGTGTTCCAGATTATTCTGGACCTTTCTTTCATTTACCAGATAGAGGCTCTGGACTTTTCTTACTGTCTCCAGAAAGGTATTCTGCAACTTTCCCAACCTGTATAAAAGCTGAAGACCTCTCAGTCACAGTGTTCTTAGTTCAGAGTTAAGTTAATAAATTGATTTAACTCTACTTCCTGTGTCTTCTTGAGTTCTATCTACGTGAAGATATCTGTACGATTGACATTTTATTAACAATCTTCTCTTAAGACATAAAAAAAGAAGAAAATCATTTCAAAAAGCGAATTTGCAATATGTGGATATACCTTACAAAGAAATAATTTTATGATGTTTGAGTAATATATCTATAGCCATAAGTTTTTATAATCATTGGCAGGCAAAAATCATTTAATTTTCTTTTTAAATGGGAAATTTTTGTTTTACTATCTAAAGAACTTCACTAAATTCTCTTCCACAAAACTTGAAAAGATGACTGGTACTTCACCAAACACTTTTTTTTCGAAAAAGAAGTTTCCATTTCTAAAGATCTTTTTGAAGAGTTAAAGGATTGAAGGCAGTTTTTTTTTTTTTTTTTGAAGGAAAAATTTGATCACATTTTATTTTTTTTGCAGTGAAACTTTATGAAAGAAATGACAGTTACTGGTTTCACATTAGCTGTACCAAGTTAAGAACATGATACCAGCGGTCATTTAAAGCTAAACGAAATGCCGGACGTTCTAGTGTTTAAACTCTCATTTTTCAAATTTACTAATAAAAACAGAGCCAAGTAGTTTGGCATGAGATTATAACACCAAGATTATTGATTTCTATTATTAAATTTTGGATGAAATTTGTTTATTTGTTTGCAGAAAGTTTTTTTTTGTCCATCTGTGCGTATCCCATGCAATTGGGTAGGTGGAATTTCACTTTTGATTTTATTTCCTGAAACGTAGATTTGTACTAAAGTTTGAATCTAGTTCATCAAAGAGTTGATTATCTACAACATTCACTGTTTTGTCTATAGACAACTTTCACCACCCATTCGTTGATAAAAAAAGTTTTTTTTTAAGATCATAAGTGTGTGCGATGTAAAAATTTCATGTACCATTTTCAAAGATTATTCTTATTAATATTTTGTTATCAAGGAAGCAATTTCTTGCTCTACCTTTATTTTTACAATAATTAATATTCACATTCTTCATTTTGTATCAGAAGAATGTAAAGAGCGGCTTAAATAAATAATTATTCTTGAACGTAAAATTTTACCCTTCACTCTCAGATAGAGCCTCTCACTCCCCATTCAACAAAGTGCATTATTTTAACATTTTATTTACTTACTTTTTAAAATTTTAAATTTGAAAGAAATCGGAAAGACTAATTAAACATTTTAGATTAATTTTTTTAATGAAACTGAACTTAGAACTATAATTAATATTTGTGTTTGAAATAAGCAAGTCCATTTGTTAGCTGAATGATTTTGCATCGAATTATTTATTCGAGTGCAAAGAATAAATACAAAATATTGTTTTTGAAGTTGTTGAGAGTCGATGTGTTTTTTTTTTCAAAATATATATTAATTTGAAATTATAGCCAAAAGCATATATGATATTAAGGTATCCATCTACGTTAAACGTACCGGTTATCTAACACATCACAGATGTATTATTATTTTTTCTTGTAGTTCAAATTTTCTTCTTCCCAAAGCAGTTTATTTTTTCTAGAAAAAAGGAAGACCTCACCTGAGTCACATATTTTATAACTAAAAGTTCTTCTTTCACTTCCATTTTCTCTAAACTGTTATTTCACAAAAACTCTTCACCGTTAACAGGATATCTCAAAACCTAATTGAGCTATTTACATAAAAAGTTCAGCGAGTGTTTTAAATGATATGGACAATGAAATGAACCAAAAGTTTCATTGTTGGTGAAATATTTTTTATTCATTTATAAGTGTTATTAGAAAAATTAAGTAGAGAATTTGTGGAAAAAAATGCATATATAAAGACATTTTTTCTCATAATTTCTTTGCATCTCAAGATGTTTCTGAGATTGTGGTTCATTTCATTCATCATTATATTTTATAACAAATTTTCTTATTTCAAAAAATATATCATGTTTCCAAACAATGTTTTTGTATTTATAGTAATTTCTATTATAATTGACAATATATCTAAAAACTGCAGTTTTAAATAATTTTTCAAAATTTCTCCTTCGAACGTAATCGGATACTTTAAATTTCAATAGTTTTTGCATCGTTGAATTATAAAAAAATATCTATTTAATTTTTGTAAAAACGACATAAAATAAAAATTAACCCCCGAACAAAGATCCCACAACCTACACCAAAAAAAGAAAGGAAAAAGTAATTCAAACACTCCTTGTACGTTCCACAAAACTAATTTTTTACAATAGTCTTTCTTTTATCGTTCCTCGCACCACGAGATTCACTTTCCGTGATCTCGATTACAATTACAGTGCCTCGTTTGTGTCTTTTCTTCCAGCACTTATTATTTTCAGACAGGCATCAATCATGGCGAGAAAGTAATTCCAGACAGGCAATTGTTTCGTCACAGCGATTCCGGCGGCCACGTCTCTTTTCATCAAGAACAAAGGGAAGAACGACAATCCATGAATGCTCAGAGATCGATTTTGATAGATGAATTTCATTTTTTGTAGGTCCTATCTGGTCATCTCAGACGAGTTGGGGATGGATGTTTAGGGAAAAATAATATCCGGCGCGTCTATTATATTATACAATAACGCATTATTATTTTTAAGAAAGAAGGTTTAATACCAAAACTTTTGGATCGAACTTTTTTCTATTCATTGTCATTTTACAATATGAACTTCTTGCAAATAAATTCTTTTCTAACTTAATAGGAGCCACGGTGGCCTGGTGGTAAGCTCTCGGCATCGGAGCCGAAGGGTTTTCAGGTTCGAGACTGGATTCCTCCGAAGAACTGTCATGTAAGGAGGTCTCTTGCAAGTTACATCTGTCAGGCCAAACGTCCTTCCGCTGCTGTGGAGATAGGGATGCCACCTCAGAGGTCGTCCTCATTATCTGACCGCTGTTCAAAATGACGAGGTTCGTCCCAAAAGTGGTCTAGTGTTGCTTTACTATGGAACGTTAATACAACTGAACTAAAACCTGAATATAATTAAAATTATATTTAGAAGTAAAAATCAAAATCAAATGTATCTAAAATAACTAAACTAAACTAACTAACTTAATTTCATTCTTTATTAAAAAATATTCGAGCCATCTTTGAAAAAATGCTTTCGCAATATCTCAAAAAAAAGGAGACGCTTTGTAAAGCCTACATCTAAGTAGCTAATAATGTTGATATTTTTATTTGAAATAACATTATTTTTAAATAATGTTATTTCAAAAACATTATAGTACTTATAAGAAATAATAATAATTCGTGAGCGAGAAGCTGTAAAAATAAAGAATAAGTGTACGTTTGCCATTTTATGTTATTTATATTCATTTTTATATTTTACTATCTGGTATTAGGAGCGTCGCTGCCACAGAAAAAATAATTTCTGAAATATCTTTTGAAATTTAAAATAAGTGACTTGGAATGATGGAAAGAATGATATTTATTTTTGTATCGGAAATGAATACATTCATTGAAATTGATTTATATTTAAAGGAGAAGCCTAAATAATATTCATTCTATTTTTGAAATTTATTATTCAAGAAACTAATCAATGCAAGCAATAAGCAGTCGAAGTTTCATCGCTACAGTTCCATAGAGTTTTAAAAAATCCATTATTAGTTTGGCGCAGGACTGTCTTTGATATGTTATTAAGCTTGGATTCGCCTAGCAATCGATTCATACAAGTGTTGAATAGTGTTTAGAGGAATATTGTATCATTCTACCTGGAGATATTATGAAAGTTCAGTAAGAGATGCCGGTGGAGGATATCAAATCCGTATTGAACGCTCTAAAACCGAACATAACGATTAATCATCTTGAGGTAGGGTGGCTTCTTGCATACAGCTGACCACTCCATTGAAATCGGGGGACGGTGAGGGCCAAGAGAGATGCTTTATTCATCCTCGTGTTATCAAACCAAGCTTGCACATATCTGCATGGATAGGTGCATTATCATATTGGGAAATTCTATCTGTTGCAAGAACCAAAGTTTGCATCATAGGATAGACCTGGTCAGCTAACATTTCCCTATGGTGATGCTGGATCTAATGCCACTTGGTCGTACCAAGCCCGAATGCTCACTGCTGTTTCGAATAAAGGCAGAGATGTAAGCCTCTCGTTTACAACGAGCTCCCTTAAGGTGAAAAGACGGCATACATGACACAACTCTTTTTAGGAGGCGGTTGAACTCATTCATCCATCCGCAAGTCGGAATTCAGATCCCGATCAGAGACCAACTCATTCCTGATTCAGTACCCCTCAGATGTATGGGAACTTGGAGGACTTTGCAGTCTCGACATATTTAACGTGCCCCGACTGCCATTAGCCAACACGGCGCTCTTTGGTGGAGGCGGGGAAAGAACTCGCTATATTTCGGTTATGAGACTGACGCCGACCGCGGCCTGCACATTTCTCAATATTTCTTCTCCACAGTGATCCTTTCTTTCAGGGTTACGATTGGTTCAGCAGAAAATCAGGACATCGCTTCCCATATCATGCCAGATATATGCTTGGCACACACACACAGGCACGAGCACACGCTACATGCCTCTTCAACTATAACCCTCTGGTTATTTAAACAGTGTCATGAGCATGAAGTGGGAGAGACACGGAAAGACGCTCCTGTTCCTGTGACTATAGTTCGATGTCTGATATTTATTTATTAAAATAGAGTTAGGTATTTAAAAATTGGATAAAACAAAGCCAAAGGAAATGAGCATTTTGAAGTTTAGACTTGGAAATGGATTTGGCTTATTAAGCTAACTATCAAGCAGAAATTGCAAACTTGTGAAGATTTACAGAAACAGACACATAGTTTATGAAAACAAGATTCTGAAAAATAATAAATAAAAATATTTATGAGAATCTAGAAACGAAGACAGAAATAAAAAGAGAGCACCACATACTCAGAAATATAAATAAACACTATGTGCATACACACACACACAAAAAAAAGAAAATGAAGAAATTGATGCAGAATGCTACTCTTGGGAATAATGTTCATGGAATCTAAACACATCTTGGTTTGCTTTGACGAATCATTCTTCGAATTTTCTTCCTGGATCCTGGGAAAGAGGTAACGCTGTGGAACAAAACTCGTTCTAATTCGGATGTAGGCACGGTCATGTGAAAGGAAGAAGTCGGCATGTATTCTGTTGCGTAGTGGATTGGCGTGGCATCGAGATTTCCGCAAGGGCAGAATGCATGAGGAATCAGATTGAAACGTCGAAAACATGAGGGGAATGGCCATTGACATATGAGGAAAATGATATTTTACCTTTCCCAGTCACTTGGTAGAAGGAAGATTTTAGGGAGAATGTTGAATGTAGATCTCCCCTTATCTTACCAATCCGTTTGCCCCTATTTCATAATTTCGTGCTTAAAGAATGATTTAAGGTGGATTTCGATCTCTTAGTGTGACATTGATCCATGTCTGATTCCTCTGCTTCCTTTGACAATATGTCATCCCATTCATTTCCCTCATATCCAACGAGGGCTTTCATCCAGGAAACTTCCATTTGTCTGTGTTGGGTTAAATGTTTACAGCTAGCCCTCGAAACTGGATTTTGGTTAAGGAAATAATCACGATGATCCGCTTGCGCTGTTGTCTTCCAAACCTGTCCTGTTATAGGTGAAATTGTGAAACATGTTTTGTCAGATCATATTATATTCTTCCATTTATTGATCGATCAGATCTTATGAGTGTGACAATACTTCAGGCAGCGTCTATCATTAAAATCTGTTACAAGTGGCTTAGGAATTGCTGCTCTGCCTTAAATGTGACAGTGCCTCCTAACTGCAGTCACTGCCACTGGAGAATTCAGATGGTACTGCGGTGTTCGCTCACTTTTTATGCAGTTATTCGCTTTTTAGACACTAAAATCCGCTTCAGTATCCAACTGTCTCTTTCAATGATATTCTCTTTCCGCCTACTACTTTGCTTTGCTGCGTTATGTGGATACAGTAATGACTTAAGCATTCCTCTAGAAATTGCTTAAACGTTTGGACATTTCCGTCACACTTGCTCCTTCTAGATGGGCTCCTACAATTTGGCTTCTTTAGAGGACCGACATGTTAAGCTTTTGAAAAAATACAAGAATTATAGAACTTTAATAAAGCTTACCAATACTACCAGAATATATATAATGCTATTTATAAAAAAAAGAGTCGGCTATTATTGTGGTGCCAGGAATCTCACTTCCCTTCAATGAGCGACGCCTGTGACTTCACTTCCCGCCACTAAATAACTCCTGTGATCTCACTTCCCACCATTAATTTAAGCCTGTGATTTCACTTCCCTTCATTGAGTGAAGCCTGTGACCTCACTTCTCACCACTAAGCAGCCCTCTGGTGGAGAAAGCGTGGTCAAAGTAAAGTTCATGCCAGAACGTAGCACGATGATTACGACGTGCTAAGATAGGCAAATCCCTATGTGAAAAGACGAAGACGAAAATATGACGTATTTCTGAAAGGCGAAATTGGTTTTCCATCGCATCCTGTCAATTAGTCATCATCATTTGTTCGCCATTAAGCTATCATTGTCATCCATTAAATTTTAAATATCATCTGAAATTGTTTCTTGGTCATCGTGACCAGCACATTATTATATTTCATTAAGTATGAAATGCATTCAAAAATGTCTCTTTCATTCACAGGCATTTTCATTATTTTGATAGTCACCCGTATGTCGATGATTTGTGATGATCTAAACGTTATAAAAAATTCACTCAAATGCTACTTTAACATCTTTCTTTCAACAATTTTTATAGTTTAGTAAGAATGATTTTTATCGTGAGAATTATTTATTCGAGGCGAGGGAAAAAGTATTCAGATTTCTTAAATGTTTTTTGAAAGATCTATTCATAAGTCGTATGCTCTTGATTACTTTTAAAAGCAAAAATTGTTGCTTTTCATTTATGGAATACTCCGAGAAAATTAAATAAGGAAAATAGTGAAAGGAAAATATGAATTGTTTAGATCTTTGTGATGTGTTGATATAAAACCATAAGTAATTTCCTTACAATTCAGGAATGTTACAACTCTTCACTGCGAGTGAACACAAGTACTGTTTTGGTCATACTGAACCGGGTCAGATGGGAAAGACGAAACATGAGCTATCCGTATCTTTTCTAAACTTCATATCGTATGTATAGGAGAGATTCAACTCTAGATAATTGGCTTAGCTTTCAATAGACTAACATTAGCAATATTATATTAGCAAGAAATAGGTATATTAGCAAGAAATATTTTTCATTTTTGCGGAGCACACACTCAGACAAACACATACACATACATTCTGGAGCCCTTAATTATTCCTCCATAGTTCCCAAATTATTAAGTGGTCCAATAGCCCTTGGTCATTTTCTCTTTAACTTCTTAAAATTATTAAATTTTAAGACCTAAAATTTGCTTTAATCTAATTGGGTCAGTCATTTAAAATATGCAAAGATTCTAACTTCCATGTGCAGAAAGCATAATCTAGTTCTATATTCTCAGAGCATTTCCTTTAAGCTTCCGTACCTCTCAATCATTCAATTTTAAAAAACGGCGCGACTGCAGCGTCATGAAAAAAGAATAATTTACATGCATGATGATTTGTTTCCCTTCGGGTAGAAATAAAAACGATGCGTTCCGCTTTGGACAGGCCACACATGGGATTCACCACGACACGTCATCCCTAATCTCTGGAGGATTAGCTGGCTCTCACATTATACCGATTTAGAATGAATAAGTAACTGCTCCCCCCACTTTTAAAAGAAACGTGAAAGGGATGAAATATAAAGCAAAGGGAAAAATAAGTGTTAGGGTAAAGTTATTTGTTGCATAATGGGTGGTCTGGATAGTCTTTTTGGTCGGGCGTCGGACTCGAGTCTGGTAAGTTACGAGTTCGAATCCCCTAGCCGAAGATTCCCCGTGTGTGGTAGTGATTGATGCACGTATAAATCTGTCGTGGTTACAAAGTCCACCATGTCGAGAGTAATACCACGGGGCAAATGATCATTCTCTGATTCGGGTCTAAATGACGATCTGTGGTTGAGTGAATGGAAATGCATGCGTGAAACTCCACCCCGTAAAAAGAGCTGTGATGTGTTCATGGTGAAGCTGTACTCTTGGCAATAGATGGCGCCAGAGAAAAAAAAACAAGAGACGCAACCTATTTTCTGAAATCGCTACCTACTTCACAACGTGCTAGTCCAACGGCAAGTGCCATAAGAAACATCAACAGCATTACATAATGGATATTATATATTTTAAGTTTCATAACTACTATTTATTTACATTCTTATTAA
The DNA here is from genome assembly GCA_026543055.1 of Argiope trifasciata. Classification (NCBI taxonomy): domain Eukaryota; kingdom Metazoa; phylum Arthropoda; class Arachnida; order Araneae; family Araneidae; genus Argiope; species Argiope trifasciata. Next base: position 426 of record JAPMOQ010037171.1, on the reverse strand, counting down.
TATCAAGAAATCTGATCCGAATTTTTTTTTAATAAATTGAGTTTTGATAACTTAGAAAGCTGATAAAATATAATCATTATGAAATATTTATTATATAATTATTAACTATTTTCGAATGAATGAGTATGAAGATATTCGGCAAAGTGAAGTCTTATTCAGTTGTCCTGATTTAATCCCCATAATCGCATCTAGAAAATCGGACTGCAAAGCTTCCGGTATTCTGGTTTGTTGTCACCATCCCTGTGAAAATACACAAAAATGTGAGGGCCTAGCTCCTCACATCGATGACGAGGCATGCTTCCTTAGGGAAGGGTTGAATCGTGCCGGTGAAGGTCCTTAGGACTCAAACACAGTTCCCAACAATATTGCTGTAATACGGACAATATAGCAACAATATATTATTAATATATATTTCACATGGATATA
>JAPMOQ010037141.1:0-19276 GCA_026543055.1 Argiope trifasciata | reverse complement strand
TTTCGTTCTTTTTAATCCAGTAAAGTGCGTTACTAGAATCAGACCAATATCGTGTTGCAACGTCTTCTAATCCCAAGCTCTCTTTCACGGATTGACATAGTCGAGCACCTATATACAGGCCAACAGTTCAAGTCTAGATATCGTAATTGTTTTAAGTGGGGCGACTCTTGATCTAGCTTGTATCAAATTACAATGAACTGAATCGTCACTTTCACTCCTGAGAAAAATACACGTAGCGTACGATTTCTCCGAAGCATCGCAAAATACATGCAAAGTTATATTTCTAAGTGCTTCATTTTTATCTAGACTTCTAGGAATACAAATATCATTTAAAAATTTCAGTTGATTTTTCCACTTCAAAAATTTATTTGCTATGTAAGATGGCAATTCAGTATCCCAACTTATTTTTAATTTCCAGCATTCCTGTAGTAGAAGTTTTGGCAGTAATGTGGACGGACAGGTAAATCCAATTGGGTCAAATATTTTATGCACAATCGATAAAATGATTCTTTTTGTTAAAGGTTTATCTTCTATGGTGGAATCTAAATCTCGTAAGTCAACAGTTAGAGAGTCACTTTTTATTTTCCATTTTAAGCCTAACACTGAAACGGATTTCTCTTCTATTAAATCAGATTCTTCAAAAGGGGTATGCTCCCACACTCGCAAATTAAATTTTGCTGGGCCAAGTATTTCCTGTGACTCTTCGATGAACTTTATCAGTTCTTCTTTACTGTCCACACTATGGACACAATTGTCCACATAAAATGATTTCAGAAGTTTTAGGGCTGTTTCTTTGTAGACAGGGGAAGCATTTTTCAAATGAAATTCAAGAGTGGCTCCTAGTAAAAAAGGGCTTGAGGTTATTCCAAAAACAACTCTCCTATGCTGAAAGATTCTTAACTGCTCCTTTTTCCCTTCCTGCCACCACAAAAATTTTAAATAAGGCCTATCCTGTTCATGGAGCTCAATCTGCAAAAATGCTTTTTCAATATCGGCAATAACTCCGTATTTTCCCATTCTGAATCTATTTAGGAGAGAGGGAATTAGCTCTACCAAATTGGGCCCCTTTTCTAAACAATCATTAATTGATGGTGAATTTTTATCTCTGGCAGAGCCATCGAAGACTGGCCTAATCTTTGTCGTAGAGTTTTCTTTAAAAACAGGACGGTGAGGTAAATAATGTTCTGGTTCTGAGCTAGATACTTCCTCAATAATACCCTGATCTAACCAGTCATCAAAAATGGTTTCATATTCTTTAATTTTCCCCAATTTCTTAAGAGATTTAATACAATTAACAAGTCTCTTTTCGGAAATGTTCTTACAATTCGTTAATGGGGGATGACCCTCCACCCAAGGCAAACGCACTTGATACCTCCCTTCTTTGTTTCTACTAACAGTTTGGGAAAAATGTTCTTTAGCCGCTAATTCTATTTCTTCGCGAGTTTTATTTTGACTCGGTTCACAAATTCCAAGTGTATCTAATCGCCATAAATCAGAAATGTTTACATCATTAACGTGACAGGATAGAACAGTATTTGTGCTTTCAGGTTTTTCTATTTCATTCGTCTTTCCCATCAACGTCCAACCTAACTTAGTTCCTACACATACTAACCCTGAACTAAGCTCCTCTACTCTCCCAGTTAACAGCTTACCCGCAACATCTGCCCCAATTAGCAAATGAATCTCTAAAGGGGATGATTTATACAGTAATTGATCATCAGAAGTATGCGATACATCAGTTAAAAATATCTTCTTAGATTTAAGATCTTTTACATAGGGGAACAAATTTATTCTCGAAATATTGGAACAAATTGTTTCCTGATCTAACACTTCAAAATTACAATGGTAACTGTTATCTACATTACTTAAATGAACCAAATATTTTTTATGGCTCTCAGACTTTTCTAAACCCCCAAATAAAGAATGTAAAATAGATTCCTCATTAATTACTTCATCATCCATACTTTCTGCTGCATATTTTGACATGTATGACCTTTCTGACCCGCTGTCAATTAATACACGAATGTTCCTAGTTTTATCCTTTCCACGAATTTTAACCACTAATGTTTGTAAATAAACTTGCCGCATGCATGTTTTATTAGTTAAAGAACTCTCCGCAACAATTTTATCTTCCGACTTCCTTTCCATATTTTTATTTTCCGAAAACTCATCATTCCCTTTACATATTGAACAATTAAATGTATGCTTACAAAAACGCGCGATATGTCTAGGTTTAGATTTTAAACATCGGAAACAGACTCCGCGATTTAAAAGTATTTCCTTCTTTTTCTCGAATGTTAAACTCTTCGCGAACCTACAATCCTCTTGGTTTAAATGCGACTTATCGCAAAAAGCACATTCCTTATACTTCGATTCAGCTGAATAAGTGTTTCGTCTAGTAGAGTTGTTAATTAAATCAGTAGCTGATGGTCTGGACCTTGGATTATTTTCTCGCGAATGACTAATAGGTTTTTTGTTATGGTTATCTAAGTCGAAAGAGGAACGGGCAATAACTAATTTCTGTTCGGATTCTATTTCTTGTTTAAGAAAATTTAACAAATGTGCTAGCCTATCATTTCCTGTAGATTCTACAGTTAATTCGCGTTGAGTGCGCTCATAAATTCTTAGTAGATCTGTTGGGAGGCAGGATTCCACTAAAGGGAAAAGCAAAATAGCAGAAAAATCCTCTTTAGCTACTCCTAACGTTTTCAGCGACCTTAATTGGCCCTCTAAAGTATCATAAAGTTTCACTAGTGAATAATTTTGGTCTTGAGGGTTAGCGTTATTTATTACAACTGAAAGTAACTCTCTAACGTAGACTTCTATCAATAAATCGTCTCTTCCAAAACGCTGCTTAAGAGCTGTTATGGTTTCATCGTAATTTCTACCAGATGGGGGAAAAGATTCAACAAGCATTCTGGCCGGCGAGTTTTTTATTGTCGCTTGCAATAGGTATTGAAATTTGTCATCATCCACAATTTCGGGGTCTTCGTGGATTTTTTTAAATTGTCCCCACCATGGTAGAAATTCCTTTAAGTTGCCATTAAACTGGCTTAATACAATTTCTGGTAACTTTATTTTTCTATTCCCATTTATGCAATTGTTGGAAGTGTCCTTCGTTATATTTTCTTCGCGTTTTGGTTTTTCAAGTAAATTCAAACGCCTTTCTAGTTTCGTTTTTGTTTCCAAATATTTCTCTTCATAATCTATGATAGCTACGTATTCTTTATCAAACGTTTGCTGTGTACATGTTTTATCCTCTTGCATAATATTTAAAATTTTAGAATCTAAATCTTTAAGGTCTTTGTATTTTTGTTCTATAAGAACAATCTGTGCCGCAAGAATATCTGTATCCTCAATTTTTTTCTCTAGTAATTCTGATGCTTTATTCAGCACTCTCGTAAGAGCTGTCCTTAAAGGAGCTCTTAACTTTTTAATGGCGTCTATATCCATCTCAAATTAGAAAATTACGCAAGTATGTTTGCGAAAATTTTTCAATCTTATAAATGCACTCTCAATCTCAAATAAGAATATCCCGGCAGGGATGCCAGATTTTGAGTTTTTTAATCCAAAATCAATAAAATAAAAGGTAAATAATCTCTTACCTTTGCTGCCACGGGTTCATCGATAAAAACATCTCTGTAAATATGGTTTGAAGAAAAAGAGTGTAGTTTCGGTATAATCCTTTTTTATTTCTTCTAGGGCACAGACATAATATGATAATGGATAATATTTACATGCATTATTTACAACCCGCTTATATGATAATTAATTTGGCCATCTTCCGACGTTTAACGATACGTCGGTCTCACACAAAATCTCTCAAGCATCTGAACATCTGGCGGAAGGAATATCTACTGACGTCAGCAGAGAGAAGCGTCTAGGGGCTGGAAAAAAATTTTGCTCCGAGGGAAAAAGAGGGGAAATTTTGAGCGGGGAAAATATTCCGATTATATGCTCATTACGCTTATCCTCAATGGTCGAAATGGTTGTGTATGTTTTTTGGGAGCTGAAAGATTCTTTTTAACGCATTTCAAATTTATTTATTAATAAATGCAATTATAGCGTGAATATAAAAAGTATATTTCAATCATTTACGAATGTAATTATTTTATGAAATATTGTTTAATATGTTTGTAAGAATTGCAAGCTGCACAGGATACAAATATTTTGAATCCTGTACAGCACATCATACTTTTCTGTTTGTGAACCTGTTTATATCATTAGATGTTAATTCTAGATATTTATTTTTGTTAAGAAAATAACTTTTTATGAAATACTCATATGTATTTTTTTTTCAGATTATCAAGCATGTAAGTTACATTTAGATAGTCTTACTTTATTTAACGGAAATATATTGCCTATATATTTTTACTAAGTGTACCTATGTTGACAATAAATCTAATACGCACAGCTATTTAAATAATTTTTTTAAAAAAAGCATTTCATTGGCAATTGATGTAAAGATGCTCAAAAGATTATCCTCAGTTGTGTAAATAAATTGCTCATCAAACTGGGGATTAAATTAATGTCTTGTATTTAGCTTGATAAAAATCTTGAATTTGATTTCTTAAGATTTTAAAATTTATATTTATAAAATATTATAAAAGTTATTCCAGGTTTTCATTTTTCTGAAGCCCAATAAAAAGGCTTTTTATTACAGGATTTTTCCCATGTAAAATTTTTAAAGAAAATAAATGCTTTATATTCAATGGGAATGTATATTTAAAATTATGGATCTTTTTATTCTGCAGTGGCTATGACTTCCTAATATGCTGAAAAGAAGAGCTCTGCCAATATTTTTATGTATTCTGAAAGAAAATATTTATATTCCACTTCGTATATTTCATTATATCTGAAAATTTTTGAGATAAATCTTTCTTCATTTTTGAAAGCATTATATTTCAGGATTGTTTAAGATTTTCATCATTTTGTGCAATGAAAAATTTTTGTGTGTAATAAATCATGTTCTACTATTAAAATTTGATTTCATATATTTTTGTGTGTGATCGATTTAATTCAAAAACCAACTTTTTTGTAATGAAATTATGTATAAAAAAAAGGTCAGTTAAATATCCCTAATATAGATTCTAGGTGAAATGAATATTCACAAATACTTCTGATTTTCAATTCTTTTTACTATAGTATTACACTGACTGTATGACATATATACACCATCTCAATTCAAAAAATTTCAGAGGTTCACTATTTTATTTCAGAAATTTATATGAGTAATATAATGGAAAAATGTGAAACTATTATATAGTATCACTTTTAATCAAGTAATCAAACTTCTGGTATTATGAGTAAATTAGTCAAAAATGCTGCAATTCTTTAAAATAAGCATTTTATATCACATAAATTTTCTAAATTATTTTAGATCTTTACAGTGACTTAATTTTAGTATTTAGAAAAAGAATTTCTGTAACCTATTGTTGTAATCTATCTACTGAATAAGTTTTTTTATATATGAATTTAAAAAGTATAAGTTATAGTAATATATGACATGCTTAGTCATAATTATTTTTATACATTAATGTAATTTATGTTTACATTGCTTATCCTCACTTTAAAAATCTTAAATAATTTTTTATTTATTGTAGATTTTATACATAGGAAAATTTACTGTGCATAAAAAAGGCATTTTAACAGAATTCTGTAGCTTAATCCTTATTCTAGTCATAAATAACTTCAGTGTTGGATTTATTTACATATTTGCTGTGATTAAATTACATGCTTATATTTTACTTTTAATATATATATCTATATAAGCAGTAACTGCATGGCACTGCCCATTATATAGCATCCAAGAAGAAAATTTAGTTTTAAACTTGTCTAACCTCTACCCGATATGGCATGTTTGACAACATCAAATAAACAGAAAATATTTAGAAATTATCAAAAATAGCTACAAAACAAATTTTTATCGAACAAAACTTTTTGATATATCATGTGTTCTGACCAAGATTAGATTTCCTTCTTTTTGGCATAACGAGATTTGAATCACTGTTTAAAATTAGATGTAAACAAAGAAAAGTATCACATATGTATACCACAGCCCTTACTGTTTGCGCATGCACAGAACAAATAAAATCTTAAATATAAAACTCCATTTATTGTTTTGACATGACTTTAATGTACCCAATAAATACCTTATACACCTTACCCAATAAATGCTCTATAAAATGTTATAAATATCTTCAGTATATATTATTTCTTGAGTTTTTGGGATTCAAATAAACAGCCATTTTCAGGAGACTTCATTTTGCACTATGTATATACATATGTGTTTGATATTTTATATTATCAGCTTCATTTATAATCAGTTTTAAATATCTTTGGAATCAAAAAGTTTAACTTGCTCATAATAAATAAATAATGAAACACATAATTAGCTGACATCAAATTATAGATATCAGCAAATCAACATTTATTTAATTAAAAAGATTCTCAACTCATAGATTCAATCATTTGTTTTAAATATTTACACAAAATCTTGTTCCAATTAAATTTTAAAGTGCTTAACTTTTTCACAAATTCCTATTCTTTATAGCAAAGATGTTTTATGTTAGCCTTGAAAAAATTAACAAGGTTTATATGGGAGAAAAAAAGGTTGGAGAGGGAGGTTTCTATGGGAGTGATTCTTTTTTTAAATGTTGGTCTATTTTAAAAATGCAAATTAAAAGCGAACCAAAACATACTGGTATCAATGTTTCCTTCCTTGTTTGAGGCATCTTCAACTACCTTCATTCCTATTTACAGTAATAAGTTATCAGTATTGATTAATTTCAAAATGAATATCAATAATTTGGGATCTGACAGAGAAGATATTTCATGTCAAGTGAGCATGATCTCTCATATCTGTAAGTGCTCCAAAATAGGGAAATAACTATATCTCAACTTTAAACTCCATATTTGATGCCTTTTAAAATACTATCATTGTTTCATATCATGAAGACTTATTTGTATATATGCATAGTCAATCATTTTCCAATTACAAAATTCCATTTCATTTTTTTTATTTGTGATTGATTTGATTCTGAACTTAAATACCAGATATTCAATTATTTGAAATTATTAAAACAACCAGTTAAACATTTCTATAATAATGCAATTCCTAATGTAATGTGCATGCACATGCTTACACATAAAATGTTTAAATACAATTCTGTAGCTGAACTCTCAGAATTAACTATGCTATAAATACTAGAATTTTGACTGCCTTCAAGAATCAGGCGCAGGGTTGAATTTATTGAACTATATACTTTCTATAGTGATATTGTGTGCAATCAGTTTCACTTACACTTATTTTTAAATAATCCTTAGGAATCATTCAAAAGTAATGAAATTAGTTGATAACAAATTAAAACTTAAAATAATTTTAGGTATCAAACCAACAATTATTTAATTAAAAAGATACTTAACGTATGGATTTAACAATTTGTTTAAAATAATTTCAAAAATAAAATCTTGCTCGTATTGTATTTTAAAATAATAATTTTTTTTTTCATTAACTCCTTCCTTTTTATAGTAAAGATATCAAACTCAAATGTTAAATTAAACAAAATAAATAGGGTTGAGTTTATGTGGAAGAGAATATATATATATTCAACAAAATGTTAATCTATTTTTAAAATGTCATTAAAAAAACACACTCAAGACAAAAGTAATATCAGTCTGCCTTTCTGCATGTGGAATCTTATCATAATGCTTATCTCAAACAATATGTTTTGTCTACCGGATTAATTCCAACATGATACAAAGAAAATATTAGTAATTCTAGATCTAACATATTTCATGTCCTAAACAAAAATAATTATTCAAACTTATAAGTATTTCCAAACATGGAAATAATTTCATAAATATCCGAGAGATCTAAAATTTTAGCTTTTCAGCTTAATTGAATTTTACTTAAAAAATAAACAGAATAGCATTGATATATTACATATGGTTAAGTACCAATAGTATAATAATGGAGAAAATTGGGATCAATCAATAAAACTGAACATACAAGAATTTAAATCCTCAAACTTGTTTCATATATTTCTCAGCCTTAAAAAAAAAAAAAAATCCTTATATATTTTTGATGCCAAGCAGTTTTTTAAAAAATAAATTTGTGAAAGACTAAATATGTATTTTTAAAATTATAGTTACAAAATATTATATATTTTGGCCATCCAGGCTGTTATTATATTTATTGCAATTCATGCACTTATTTTGAAGGACAAGATATGTTATAGAGATGTAAGATTAATAAAAGTACCATAACTCTGATAATCAGATACTTAAAAATATTTTGTCAAGGATATTAAGCATAAATATTATGTTATTATATAATTCTTTTATTGGTTATATTTATATATAAAACTGATCAATAAAATCACAGCTTTGGGCCTTTATATTTTATCTTCTACTAACACTGGTTATTTAGATGCATTTGATTTTACATTAAAATTCTAATAATATAAGATTTTAGAACTTTAAAACACCATCCTAAGGTTTAGCAATTTTTAAATATTGTTAGAAAATAAAAATATTAAAAAATAACATTTCAAATCATAAAATCTCAGTTGTATAGATATATGTCAGTAAAAATTTATATTTCAATAATAAATATAAATGTCAACACCCTCTCCCCTCAAAAGTCAGGGAGCTAACAATAATAAGAATTTAGTAAAATATTGTTAAAGAAAAAATGATAAATTTTTAATCATGAATAATAAATGTTCCCATTTCAAATTGTTAGTTTTTCACAGTCTTTTTTTTTTTTAATATAGGTATATTTAACATTTTCAATATGTTATTACATATATAACACTTCCAATAATTAAATGAAGCACAAATTTAGATTACAATGCAATTTTTAACTTTTGCTCTTGTTGAGACATGAACAAGACTCCCATTTTAAATAATCTTTTGATCAAAAATAAATAGGACTAACAGATTACATTTAAACTAAAATATATTCTCGTAGCAGTATGAGCAATTATCTACTTCATGATCATCAGTTTAATATTAACTGATTTGTCTGTCAAATGAAACATTAAATACTTCAATGACATAGATATCAAGGCTAAATATGCATGTACTCAAAACTTCAATATGATTTTACTGTTTATTTGCAAACTAATAATATAAATAAATTTAAAAATTTAAATACCATTTCAGTAGAGTTTAATAAAATTCACTTACATTATGAAACTGAAATGTATCCACTTTTAATATGCAAATTTATTTTTTCTTTGAATTGAAATATTAGACTCATATATATATTCATAACTACAATTTCTGATTATATATATTTAATACATATAGTTGAGTATGTATTTAATACAAACCTAATTATGTGTTTGAAAACATTCATTAAGAATGCATACTGGCGATGAAACTTATATAACACTAAATTCATAAAACCAAAATTTTCTCTAATAAATACAAAAGCTTTCAATAGTTACTAACTGATCAAATAAAAATAAAATACTTGTATGTTGTCACAAAAACTCCATATAAACAAATTGTATGACATCGTGTTTTTATTCCGAAATACGTTTGTAAGTAAACAGAGAAACTTTCAAATTAATCAAAGTACCAAATTAAATAATAATAATAGAAAAAATGAACCAATAATTTTGGTTTACGTGGTTAGAAATCTATAACGTATTCTTTATTTGAACATTTTTTTTTGTGTGTGTGCAGCATCTTACTTTTTATATCATATCATAACTTCTATTTTAAAGACCATTTTTATATTTAGTTCAATAACACTATTCTAAAATCCAAGGCATCTATATTTCAAAAATTCCAAACACAAATTTCGAATCATTTTTGTACTAACAGAACTAGCAATTTAGCTCAGGAATCTGGCAGACAAATCACGCGCCACAGATAAGAAGATCCTTCCTCTGCGTCACGTGGGTTGAAAGAGCTGCCTTTATTTTCCCTAAACATCAGTAAATCCCTTCATTTTCCCCAAAGAGCAGAATTTGGTTGCTGTCCCTAGAGGCTAGTTCAGCAGAGCGCGTGGGCGCCAAGGTTATAACATATAAATCTGCTGACTCACGTTTTCCAACATCCTCCCACCTTTGAGTTTCAATTACAGAAAACTCAAACATAAATTCAAATTAATTCAAATTTCAAATTAACAAAAAAAATTTCTGTTACCAAAATACAGATATCAAAATAATTGAATTAACAATATGTTTAAATTAATGAATATAAATCAAGAAAATATTACAATAAAGAGAATATATCAAAATAACAAAATATTTGCAATAATCACGATAAACCAAAGTATTATTCAAAATTAGTTATTTAGTATTGAATGTGTTTCAATTAGAGTCCATAAATGTGTATAATGTAAAAGTTCAGTTCTAAAAAGAGTTCTAAAAAAGAAAAAGTTCAGTTCTAAAAAAAGTTTATAACATGAGTCTCTTAACCTTTTTTAATCTTCTACCATACCTAGAAGTTGGTTCATCAAGTTCAGCTTTATCATGAGAATCACTTTTAGGTGTGCAGGAATCATCACAAGGAAAGTTATTCTCTCGTGTTTCACAGGTTGTAACAGTTCTTTTTGAGATTCACTAATTTCTAAAGGATACAGCCTCAACGTTGGACGTAGGACTTCTCCACCTTTGGTTTTCAGTTTCACAAGTCTGATATGTCCATCGGGCGATTTGAAGATTTCGATGACTTTACCTAATGGCCAGTCCATTCTTATTACGTTGTCAGAGGATATCAAGACAACTTCGCCTAATTCGATGGATGGTGAGATTCGTGTCTTTTTCTCATATTGTCTCAACTGTCCCAAATATTCTGAGCAAAAACGTTTTCTCAGGTCACTTCGAATTTTTTGTCGATAAATAAATCTTCTATTCAGGGCTTTGGAGTCCAGAAGATATAATTCAGGTGTACCGATTTCTTTAACTTTCTGCAAAAACATACAAGGCGTGAGAGGTTCTAGATCATTAGGATCATCACTTATATAAGTGAGTGGTCGACTATTGATGACACTTTCACAGTCACACAAGATGGTAGTCAGTTCTTCGAAGTTGAGGGACGTCTGACCTAGAACTTTACGTAGTATTCGCTTGACCATCCCGATCAAGCGTTCCCAAAACCCACCCCACCATGGAGCAGACGGAGGGATGAATTTCCAGTCTATCTTGTTGACTGTACTGTATTGAGCTAACTTACTCCAATTGATCTTTTTGATTAGGTTGTTTGCACCTACGAAGTTAGTTCCATTATCCGAATATACAATCGTGGGTCTTCCTCGACGAGCCACAAATCTTCTGAACGATTGAAGAAAACTTTCTGTAGATAGTGAAGTGGTCAGCTCGAGATGTATAGCTCGATATACTGCACAGGTATAGATGACAATCCAGGACTTCTGATTATTCTTTAAATAAAGAGGACCGGCGAAATCTACTCCTGTAATTTCGAAGACAGAAGCAGCTCTGAGACGGTCAACTGGCAATGGAGCTGTTGGAGTTTCTATTGGTCGTGCGTCAAATCTCTTGCAAGTAACACAGTTCTTGACAACTTTACGGACAGTCTTTCTGTATTTCAGAATCCAGAATTCTTCTCTGAGGTTGCTCATCACTATTTGAACACCTGCATGGCCTAGAGAACAGTGTTTCCAGCGAACAAGTTTTTCAACTAACGAATGTTCACTGGGTAACACGATAGGAAATTTAAAGTTCTTTAAATCTTCCTTTAATGAGAGTCTTGTCTTAATTCGCAAAAGTCCATATTCATCTTCTAATAACTGGAATTTTTGTAGACGCTTATCTTGAGGTCCAGTGAAAGATTCTTGTTGTACTAACTTTAACAATGAAAGTTCTGCTAGGTTCCTTTCTTCCAATGTTATGCTTCCTAATTTTCTATTGCTCTTTTCTACCTTACATTTATTTAAAAATCTGTAAACCCAGGACATAACTAGAAGAATTTAGGATAAGAAGAGAAAATGTCGTAAATTTTAGACTCCTTTACTGTATTCATAATGCTAACAATTGTTTTACGTTTTTCGCCATTTATAATATTTTCATCTGGAAAAATATTTGTTTTGGGCCAATTTTCAGGGGATTCTTTTAACCAAGGAGGTCCTAACCACCAGTTGGATTTGGCTAGGTCTTTAAAACCACAACCTCTAGATGGTGAATCTGCTGGGTTCATTTGTCCGGATATATGATTCCAATCGTCTGGGTTGCTTAAAAGACGAATTTCTTTTACACGATTGAAAACAAATGTAGCCCAGTTTTCGTTCTTTTTAATCCAGTAAAGTGCGTTACTAGAATCAGACCAATATCGTGTTGCAACGTCTTCTAATCCCAAGCTCTCTTTCACGGATTGACATAGTCGAGCACCTATATACAGGCCAACAGTTCAAGTCTAGATATCGTAATTGTTTTAAGTGGGGCGACTCTTGATCTAGCTTGTATCAAATTACAATGAACTGAATCGTCACTTTCACTCCTGAGAAAAATACACGTAGCGTACGATTTCTCCGAAGCATCGCAAAATACATGCAAAGTTATATTTCTAAGTGCTTCATTTTTATCTAGACTTCTAGGAATACAAATATCATTTAAAAATTTCAGTTGATTTTTCCACTTCAAAAATTTATTTGCTATGTAAGATGGCAATTCAGTATCCCAACTTATTTTTAATTTCCAGCATTCCTGTAGTAGAAGTTTTGGCAGTAATGTGGACGGACAGGTAAATCCAATTGGGTCAAATATTTTATGCACAATCGATAAAATGATTCTTTTTGTTAAAGGTTTATCTTCTATGGTGGAATCTAAATCTCGTAAGTCAACAGTTAGAGAGTCACTTTTTATTTTCCATTTTAAGCCTAACACTGAAACGGATTTCTCTTCTATTAAATCAGATTCTTCAAAAGGGGTATGCTCCCACACTCGCAAATTAAATTTTGCTGGGCCAAGTATTTCCTGTGACTCTTCGATGAACTTTATCAGTTCTTCTTTACTGTCCACACTATGGACACAATTGTCCACATAAAATGATTTCAGAAGTTTTAGGGCTGTTTCTTTGTAGACAGGGGAAGCATTTTTCAAATGAAATTCAAGAGTGGCTCCTAGTAAAAAAGGGCTTGAGGTTATTCCAAAAACAACTCTCCTATGCTGAAAGATTCTTAACTGCTCCTTTTTCCCTTCCTGCCACCACAAAAATTTTAAATAAGGCCTATCCTGTTCATGGAGCTCAATCTGCAAAAATGCTTTTTCAATATCGGCAATAACTCCGTATTTTCCCATTCTGAATCTATTTAGGAGAGAGGGAATTAGCTCTACCAAATTGGGCCCCTTTTCTAAACAATCATTAATTGATGGTGAATTTTTATCTCTGGCAGAGCCATCGAAGACTGGCCTAATCTTTGTCGTAGAGTTTTCTTTAAAAACAGGACGGTGAGGTAAATAATGTTCTGGTTCTGAGCTAGATACTTCCTCAATAATACCCTGATCTAACCAGTCATCAAAAATGGTTTCATATTCTTTAATTTTCCCCAATTTCTTAAGAGATTTAATACAATTAACAAGTCTCTTTTCGGAAATGTTCTTACAATTCGTTAATGGGGGATGACCCTCCACCCAAGGCAAACGCACTTGATACCTCCCTTCTTTGTTTCTACTAACAGTTTGGGAAAAATGTTCTTTAGCCGCTAATTCTATTTCTTCGCGAGTTTTATTTTGACTCGGTTCACAAATTCCAAGTGTATCTAATCGCCATAAATCAGAAATGTTTACATCATTAACGTGACAGGATAGAACAGTATTTGTGCTTTCAGGTTTTTCTATTTCATTCGTCTTTCCCATCAACGTCCAACCTAACTTAGTTCCTACACATACTAACCCTGAACTAAGCTCCTCTACTCTCCCAGTTAACAGCTTACCCGCAACATCTGCCCCAATTAGCAAATGAATCTCTAAAGGGGATGATTTATACAGTAATTGATCATCAGAAGTATGCGATACATCAGTTAAAAATATCTTCTTAGATTTAAGATCTTTTACATAGGGGAACAAATTTATTCTCGAAATATTGGAACAAATTGTTTCCTGATCTAACACTTCAAAATTACAATGGTAACTGTTATCTACATTACTTAAATGAACCAAATATTTTTTATGGCTCTCAGACTTTTCTAAACCCCCAAATAAAGAATGTAAAATAGATTCCTCATTAATTACTTCATCATCCATACTTTCTGCTGCATATTTTGACATGTATGACCTTTCTGACCCGCTGTCAATTAATACACGAATGTTCCTAGTTTTATCCTTTCCACGAATTTTAACCACTAATGTTTGTAAATAAACTTGCCGCATGCATGTTTTATTAGTTAAAGAACTCTCCGCAACAATTTTATCTTCCGACTTCCTTTCCATATTTTTATTTTCCGAAAACTCATCATTCCCTTTACATATTGAACAATTAAATGTATGCTTACAAAAACGCGCGATATGTCTAGGTTTAGATTTTAAACATCGGAAACAGACTCCGCGATTTAAAAGTATTTCCTTCTTTTTCTCGAATGTTAAACTCTTCGCGAACCTACAATCCTCTTGGTTTAAATGCGACTTATCGCAAAAAGCACATTCCTTATACTTCGATTCAGCTGAATAAGTGTTTCGTCTAGTAGAGTTGTTAATTAAATCAGTAGCTGATGGTCTGGACCTTGGATTATTTTCTCGCGAATGACTAATAGGTTTTTTGTTATGGTTATCTAAGTCGAAAGAGGAACGGGCAATAACTAATTTCTGTTCGGATTCTATTTCTTGTTTAAGAAAATTTAACAAATGTGCTAGCCTATCATTTCCTGTAGATTCTACAGTTAATTCGCGTTGAGTGCGCTCATAAATTCTTAGTAGATCTGTTGGGAGGCAGGATTCCACTAAAGGGAAAAGCAAAATAGCAGAAAAATCCTCTTTAGCTACTCCTAACGTTTTCAGCGACCTTAATTGGCCCTCTAAAGTATCATAAAGTTTCACTAGTGAATAATTTTGGTCTTGAGGGTTAGCGTTATTTATTACAACTGAAAGTAACTCTCTAACGTAGACTTCTATCAATAAATCGTCTCTTCCAAAACGCTGCTTAAGAGCTGTTATGGTTTCATCGTAATTTCTACCAGATGGGGGAAAAGATTCAACAAGCATTCTGGCCGGCGAGTTTTTTATTGTCGCTTGCAATAGGTATTGAAATTTGTCATCATCCACAATTTCGGGGTCTTCGTGGATTTTTTTAAATTGTCCCCACCATGGTAGAAATTCCTTTAAGTTGCCATTAAACTGGCTTAATACAATTTCTGGTAACTTTATTTTTCTATTCCCATTTATGCAATTGTTGGAAGTGTCCTTCGTTATATTTTCTTCGCGTTTTGGTTTTTCAAGTAAATTCAAACGCCTTTCTAGTTTCGTTTTTGTTTCCAAATATTTCTCTTCATAATCTATGATAGCTACGTATTCTTTATCAAACGTTTGCTGTGTACATGTTTTATCCTCTTGCATAATATTTAAAATTTTAGAATCTAAATCTTTAAGGTCTTTGTATTTTTGTTCTATAAGAACAATCTGTGCCGCAAGAATATCTGTATCCTCAATTTTTTTCTCTAGTAATTCTGATGCTTTATTCAGCACTCTCGTAAGAGCTGTCCTTAAAGGAGCTCTTAACTTTTTAATGGCGTCTATATCCATCTCAAATTAGAAAATTACGCAAGTATGTTTGCGAAAATTTTTCAATCTTATAAATGCACTCTCAATCTCAAATAAGAATATCCCGGCAGGGATGCCAGATTTTGAGTTTTTTAATCCAAAATCAATAAAATAAAAGGTAAATAATCTCTTACCTTTGCTGCCACGGGTTCATCGATAAAAACATCTCTGTAAATATGGTTTGAAGAAAAAGAGTGTAGTTTCGGTATAATCCTTTTTTATTTCTTCTAGGGCACAGACATAATATGATAATGGATAATATTTACATGCATTATTTACAACCCGCTTATATGATAATTAATTTGGCCATCTTCCGACGTTTAACGATACGTCGGTCTCACACAAAATCTCTCAAGCATCTGAACATCTGGCGGAAGGAATATCTACTGACGTCAGCAGAGAGAAGCGTCTAGGGGCTGGAAAAAAATTTTGCTCCGAGGGAAAAAGAGGGGAAATTTTGAGCGGGGAAAATATTCCGATTATATGCTCATTACGCTTATCCTCAATGGTCGAAATGGTTGTGTATGTTTTTTGGGAGCTGAAAGATTCTTTTTAACGCATTTCAAATTTATTTATTAATAAATGCAATTATAGCGTGAATATAAAAAGTATATTTCAATCATTTACGAATGTAATTATTTTATGAAATATTGTTTAATATGTTTGTAAGAATTGCAAGCTGCACAGGATACAAATATTTTGAATCCTGTACAGCACATCATACTTTTCTGTTTGTGAACCTGTTTATATCATTAGATGTTAATTCTAGATATTTATTTTTGTTAAGAAAATAACTTTTTATGAAATACTCATATGTATTTTTTTTTCAGATTATCAAGCATGTAAGTTACATTTAGATAGTCTTACTTTATTTAACGGAAATATATTGCCTATATATTTTTACTAAGTGTACCTATGTTGACAATAAATCTAATACGCACAGCTATTTAAATAATTTTTTTAAAAAAAGCATTTCATTGGCAATTGATGTAAAGATGCTCAAAAGATTATCCTCAGTTGTGTAAATAAATTGCTCATCAAACTGGGGATTAAATTAATGTCTTGTATTTAGCTTGATAAAAATCTTGAATTTGATTTCTTAAGATTTTAAAATTTATATTTATAAAATATTATAAAAGTTATTCCAGGTTTTCATTTTTCTGAAGCCCAATAAAAAGGCTTTTTATTACAGGATTTTTCCCATGTAAAATTTTTAAAGAAAATAAATGCTTTATATTCAATGGGAATGTATATTTAAAATTATGGATCTTTTTATTCTGCAGTGGCTATGACTTCCTAATATGCTGAAAAGAAGAGCTCTGCCAATATTTTTATGTATTCTGAAAGAAAATATTTATATTCCACTTCGTATATTTCATTATATCTGAAAATTTTTGAGATAAATCTTTCTTCATTTTTGAAAGCATTATATTTCAGGATTGTTTAAGATTTTCATCATTTTGTGCAATGAAAAATTTTTGTGTGTAATAAATCATGTTCTACTATTAAAATTTGATTTCATATATTTTTGTGTGTGATCGATTTAATTCAAAAACCAACTTTTTTGTAATGAAATTATGTATAAAAAAAAGGTCAGTTAAATATCCCTAATATAGATTCTAGGTGAAATGAATATTCACAAATACTTCTGATTTTCAATTCTTTTTACTATAGTATTACACTGACTGTATGACATATATACACCATCTCAATTCAAAAAATTTCAGAGGTTCACTATTTTATTTCAGAAATTTATATGAGTAATATAATGGAAAAATGTGAAACTATTATATAGTATCACTTTTAATCAAGTAATCAAACTTCTGGTATTATGAGTAAATTAGTCAAAAATGCTGCAATTCTTTAAAATAAGCATTTTATATCACATAAATTTTCTAAATTATTTTAGATCTTTACAGTGACTTAATTTTAGTATTTAGAAAAAGAATTTCTGTAACCTATTGTTGTAATCTATCTACTGAATAAGTTTTTTTATATATGAATTTAAAAAGTATAAGTTATAGTAATATATGACATGCTTAGTCATAATTATTTTTATACATTAATGTAATTTATGTTTACATTGCTTATCCTCACTTTAAAAATCTTAAATAATTTTTTATTTATTGTAGATTTTATACATAGGAAAATTTACTGTGCATAAAAAAGGCATTTTAACAGAATTCTGTAGCTTAATCCTTATTCTAGTCATAAATAACTTCAGTGTTGGATTTATTTACATATTTGCTGTGATTAAATTACATGCTTATATTTTACTTTTAATATATATATCTATATAAGCAGTAACTGCATGGCACTGCCCATTATATAGCATCCAAGAAGAAAATTTAGTTTTAAACTTGTCTAACCTCTACCCGATATGGCATGTTTGACAACATCAAATAAACAGAAAATATTTAGAAATTATCAAAAATAGCTACAAAACAAATTTTTATCGAACAAAACTTTTTGATATATCATGTGTTCTGACCAAGATTAGATTTCCTTCTTTTTGGCATAACGAGATTTGAATCACTGTTTAAAATTAGATGTAAACAAAGAAAAGTATCACATATGTATACCACAGCCCTTACTGTTTGCGCATGCACAGAACAAATAAAATCTTAAATATAAAACTCCATTTATTGTTTTGACATGACTTTAATGTACCCAATAAATACCTTATACACCTTACCCAATAAATGCTCTATAAAATGTTATAAATATCTTCAGTATATATTATTTCTTGAGTTTTTGGGATTCAAATAAACAGCCATTTTCAGGAGACTTCATTTTGCACTATGTATATACATATGTGTTTGATATTTTATATTATCAGCTTCATTTATAATCAGTTTTAAATATCTTTGGAATCAAAAAGTTTAACTTGCTCATAATAAATAAATAATGAAACACATAATTAGCTGACATCAAATTATAGATATCAGCAAATCAACATTTATTTAATTAAAAAGATTCTCAACTCATAGATTCAATCATTTGTTTTAAATATTTACACAAAATCTTGTTCCAATTAAATTTTAAAGTGCTTAACTTTTTCACAAATTCCTATTCTTTATAGCAAAGATGTTTTATGTTAGCCTTGAAAAAATTAACAAGGTTTATATGGGAGAAAAAAAGGTTGGAGAGGGAGGTTTCTATGGGAGTGATTCTTTTTTTAAATGTTGGTCTATTTTAAAAATGCAAATTAAAAGCGAACCAAAACATACTGGTATCAATGTTTCCTTCCTTGTTTGAGGCATCTTCAACTACCTTCATTCCTATTTACAGTAATAAGTTATCAGTATTGATTAATTTCAAAATGAATATCAATAATTTGGGATCTGACAGAGAAGATATTTCATGTCAAGTGAGCATGATCTCTCATATCTGTAAGTGCTCCAAAATAGGGAAATAACTATATCTCAACTTTAAACTCCATATTTGATGCCTTTTAAAATACTATCATTGTTTCATATCATGAAGACTTATTTGTATATATGCATAGTCAATCATTTTCCAATTACAAAATTCCATTTCATTTTTTT
>JAPMOQ010037119.1:35554-57167 GCA_026543055.1 Argiope trifasciata | reverse complement strand
TGAAAATATACAGATGGCAATAGTATCGCAGCGAAAAAGTATAAATGCGCAGTTCGTTTTCCAGAACTTTCATTTGTGTTCAAGTTATTCATGTGAATAGGTTTTTCGTGATTTATGGCGGCACGACGAGAATTGACAGACTTTGAACATGGAATGTTAATTGGAGCTAGACGCATGGGTCATTCCATTGCGGATATCGTTAGTGAATTCAACATCCCGAGATCCACAGTATCAAGAGTGTGCCGACAGTATGAAATTTCAGGCATCACATCCCATCATGGAGAGTGCAGTGGGCGACCACCTGCACTTAACGACCGAGACCGCCGACGTCTGTGTAGAATGGTCAATGTTAATAGACAGGCAACACTTCGTCAAATAACTGCAGGAATCAATGTGGGACGTACGAGGGACATGTCCGATAGGACTGTGCTGCGAAATTTGTCTTCTTTGGGCTATGACAGCAGAAGACCGACTCGAGTGCCTTTACTGACAGCACGACATCGCCTGCAGCGACTCTCCTGGGCTCGTGAGCATATCGACTGGTCCCTAGACCAGTGGAAAACCGTGGCGTGGTCAGATGAGTCACGATTTCAGTTGTTACAAGCTGATGGTAGAGTTCGAGTGTGGCGCAGACCCCACGAAGCCATAGACCCAAACTGTCAGCAAGGCACTGTTCAAGCTGGTGGTGGCTGCATAACTGCGAACTGTGGATTTATACTTTTTCGCTGCGATACTACTGCCATCTGTATATTTGCATAACGCTATCCCATGACTTTTGTCACTTCAGTGTATATATAATATCTTTAGAGGACAAATAGAACTCCTGACGATCCGTTTGTTTAATATTTTCGTTTATTTAATAACTATCAGCTAAGCGGTAAGCTCTATTTTTCGTAACAATCCCTTGATAATGCAGGATTCTATCAAGCTTTTAAGAGGAAGGAGAACTATTCTTTTTAACAAGTTGTCTGCCAACTACGAGTTAACTCGTAGATTGCGCTCTTTTCTAAGACGCCGACTACGAGTTATCTCGTTCTGTGTTTACTTGGCATTTTTGTGCAGCTACGAATAAATTCGTAGTGTATCAGTGCTAATATCGATAGATGGCTTCTGGGAAAATAATCAAAAAAACCAATGCTGGTTTGCATAAACAGAAAATTTATTAAGAAACAAACAAAAAAACATAATTTTAAAATTTAATTCAAATTAGTTAGTTTCATTTTAGGCCAGATTTCTGAAAATTGCTTTTGCATTCACCGTGTTTAGTAAGAATCCTGGAAGCTCTAATATTCTGAAGTACTTGATCTGAAATTATCTTAGTACGGCGAATGTTAAATGAATATTTAAAAATATAATTACCTTCCAAGATACTTTCATTGACTGAGCACCTGTTGAATGAACTTGGACGTCTCTGGGAGATCCAGATGGAGCTGAAAAAAGCATAATGAAAACCATTATGTAGAATAATTCATTACGTAGATAATAATCTTAATTTATTATGTAGAATATCATCTTAATTCATTTTGTAGAATAAGAAAAAATGAATAGTTTTATATTGCAAAATGTATTTCTTTGTTAAGTATACTGCTTAGATTTTAGAGGTTGATTTTTTTTCTCTATATCTGATAATATATATTTTTTAATTGATTTTAATTTTTTGAAGTGTATTTTCATATTTCAGAAAACTTTATAAAATAAAAATTATAAAGTAGCTTGTATACATCATTAGAGTTATATCATTAGTGAACATAAAAAAACGTGAAAAAAATACAGAAAATGTCACATCTGGAAGAAAATTGCCATTTTATAATTAAAATGTGTTTCTTTCTAAACTTTATACGGCCAATCACAAAACTGTTTAAAATTAAAAAAAACTTTTGTTATGACAGTTACACTTATGAAAAATTCCCTGAATAGGTAAAAGAAAAAGATTCAATCAAAAATTGCACTAAAAGATCTTATGAAATGCAGATTTTCGATAGCATGACAATAATAAGGCGACATAAACACCTAGTAAGAACTTTTGACCTGAATTTTTTCATTGCTGAATGCATGTTTGTTGTATCTAATAAATATATGCAATAAAATTAAGATAGATGGAATGAAATTGTTTTCCAGATAAACAAAAAAAAAATATTTGAAAAACTTTATTGATAGTTTTAAGTAAATTTGAATAAATTCTCAATATTTATTGAATCTAATAATTTTTAAGTATAATTGAATTCTGTGATTATTGATAAAAAATTATTGTACTTGAGAATGCTTGACTTATAATTCTGCATATAATTGCTTAAAAATTTACTCTCTGTAACATTAAATTTGAAGATTTCTTTTCCATCTATCGTCTTTCCATACTCCATATTGAATACTAACAAGGCTGAGTTATCTAATTTATGGCATTTTTTTTTTAAATCTCAGCATTTATTTCATCTAATCTGAAAGTATTTAACAATCACGCATTATCTGAGTTTACGATTAACAATTTTTCCAAGTATCATATATAAACGACATTGAAAGAAAAGGTCAAAATTTCTATTTCTAGACGAAACGGAATATTATGACAAAGTTCTTCTCATCCTTTGTACATTGTGTATTTATTTATTTATTTTTATATTTCGTTTCATCACACAACAGACTATAGGCTTGTTCACGTAAGATAATTTTCTTTTGAAATGTTTTACACAAATCTACCATTTGGTGATCATTACCATTTTTTTATATGGTTACCGAAATCACATATTCCAAAATAGTCAAATGGACAGACACATATAGACACTATTCCTCCAACTCGAAGTTGTTTTGTGCAAATATGTTCACAAACACAAGAAAAAAAACCGAAGTGCAATTTTCACATTTAAATCTGAAGATTTAATTTTTTTAAATTAAAACATTTCATTTTCACATTCCTCTTGTGCAAGAAAGAAATTACTTTTAACTAACAAAATTTTTGCAACCAATTTTTTTAACTCAGGCCTGAACACATTAGTCACGACTGAACCTTCAAATACCTGAATAGGAACAGAAAATAGAAACTGTTTAAACGTTTAAGGGTACTATAAACCAGCGCTCCGCAACCTTTTCTCACCTACGACGCACCTTATTTCTTTCTAGAATTCCGTGGCACACCAAAGGCTAAAGTATATAGGTATTCATTGATACACAAATTTTACAATAAATGTTTGCTTTTTATTTGAAAAGTATACATACATACACAAAACCATAACATATTTATTTCTACGCAATCATAATAATTATACCTGCGCTTGTTTCAATGAACACAAAAGTTTTATATTCGGCTCAATATTTGACACCGCGACCCGAAGTTCTTGGTCAAGATCTTTTAAGCATGACCGCTTATCATTTTTAATTAATACAAGAGTTGAAAAACTTTGCTCGCATAAATATGTCGTCGAAAATGGAAGTGATGTTAAGATTGTTTTGTAAGAAATGTGAGGATATTCTTTTTTAACGTAAATTAGGAAAACATCTAATGGAACTTCGGAGAAGTATAATTTTAAAGTCATGTCATTATTTAAATCTGTAAAGTCCTCTCGAATTTGTAGAGGCAGTGCTTCCATATAATTTATTGCATTGGTTGCAAAAGGATTTCGAATCCAATCGTATTGTTCCGTATTAATGGAATAAAAATATTGATCGAATTTCTGCTGAAGCATACATAAATGTTGTTGGGCCAGATCCACAATTAATTATTTGTTTTCAATTGTAATAAGATTGGTTCTTTGTTATATTTCCAAACATCCTTTTTGCAACTCTTTCTGCCAAAGTTCGAGTTTTTTAATAAACCCTTGTAATTTGTCGGAGCACGTCAAATTGTCAAAAAAAAAATGTCATTGTGTATGTCAAAAAAATTTCATTGTGTATTAAATACATGATGAAAAATTGTAAAATGTCAAATACAATGCATTTTCCCACGGCATACAGGTATCAGGCTCATGACACACCAGTGTGCCGCGGCACACCGGTTGCGGAGCACTGCTATAGACGATACAAATGCAAAAAATCAAGGAATGCGATTTTTTTATTTTAAAGTTTTATGTATATTTAGACTGTAAGCTATTGTTTGCAAAAAGAATTATTTTGGTATCTAAGAGAGTTTTTGCAATATTGGCATTTTTTATTGGCATTAGGGTGCCACGCCTTGTATATATTTAGACTACTGCATTGTGACAGAGTTTTGTTTTACTCCCAGCTCTTTAGTGAGACTTATTCGAAATTTTTATTTTATCGACTTGTTTTTACATCATATGTTTCATATCCAAATTACTCGTTACTTTTTCTTTGAAATAGAATACAAAAACAGTTTTTTTCTGTGCTAAAATTGATTTTTGCTCTATTTTATATTGTATATCTCCTTTCTCTGAATTAAATTTTAAGACGTATTTAATCAATTTTTGCTAGAGAAAGCGAGAAAATCCGTGAAAGAGTATTATCAATCAATACAAGTACTTATTGAAGTTTCGAGTAATATTACTGTACTGATTTCTTTTTAATTTCCAAAAAAATGTCAAATATTTAAAGTTTTGAAGTAAAAATCATAGTTTTAATAAGTTTATCATTTTTTAATTCCAAAAATAAGTTATGCAAAATATTTTTTTAAGTTATAAAATGTATCTGAAAAAATTGAAATATTTAATTATGCTGCATTTTAATGCGTTGAGAACAATTTGAATTATTTTTTTCCATTTTTTTACCGAAAAAAATCAAAAAGTTATCAATGGATTTTGACGAAGTATTTTTGTAGTATTAGAATGATACAATAAAATTGCCATTTTAAATTTCAAAAATATATCAAAAAAATTGGGAAATTTTAGTTTCAACGTCCATTATACCCTTTAAGAAATTTTAACAATAAAATTTGGTTTATTTCCCAATAAAAAAAATATGGTATGCTTCAAATAAAACTCTAAACTAAAAGCAATACTTGTTTTTTATTCAAACTAAGTTTTCAGGGGCTCTGTTGATTGCCAGGCCTCAATGCAATCAATTCCAGTTCCCCTGATTAAATGCACACAGATTTGCCAATCAATCCTAATAATGCTGGAACAAATAGCAGTTTCCATCTTGCGTTGGAGCAATTTGTTCTTGTTTTGGGAAGCTAGATCGAAGAACTATCTTTCTATTTAGATCAATACCATACAGATAACTGAAAATACCGTACAGATACCGTACAGAGTCTGAAATTTTTATTTCCGAATAACTCCCTAATATTCCCTCCTAAAGGCGCAACGTGATAGCAGATCTTTGCAGTAGATCGGGAGATTTTGATTTAAATTATAACTGAATATTGTATCTTTGTCCAATGGTTGAGTGTTAACTTGACTCTTTAAATTGACTTTGGAGAAAAACTTTTAACCTTATGGAATGTGTTCGTAAACTCGTTGTCAATTTTTAACTCCTTAAGTTCCCGAACAATACAAAATATAGCAATTCTTTGTTGTAGAGATTGTGAAGACATTAACTTAGCTCTTAATTGATTCATTTAACCAAAAAAACATTGTGAAAAATCTATTTTTTTTTATTTCCGAATAACTTTCTTATATTTGAAAGCAAATATGATTAAGATTTATAGATTCATTTTATCATCCTAAATTACAGTTCGCTTTTACAGGAAAACAAAAGATGATTCAAATTTTGCATTCTCCTAACAAACATCTTTTGATTTAAAACAGACGACGATTCAAGTTTGTTGAGTCATTGTAAACATAATTTATAATTCTATATAAGAAATATAATGTAAAAATTATAATATAATATTAAATTATTATATGTAAGAAAATATAATTGAATTATTAGAAACAGAATCATTGATCATCTTAGAAAGAAATTTCCTCATAATTAAAAATAGTTGATAATTCAAATTGGCTGAATCGAATCATTCTAACAAGTAATTCCCTTACAATTGAAAAAAAAAAATGAAATTTGTCGAATCATTGCATCATCATAACGAACAAAACTTTTTTGACTGTAAACAAAAGATAAGTCAAGTTTGTCGAATCTTTGAATAGTCCAAACGAGCAATACTTATATTATTGCAAACATAATCATTGTATCATCATAAAATGCAACACTTATGACTAAACATAGAAATTCAAGACTGTTGAAAAATTGTATGATCGAAACGAAAAACTCTCTGGTGACTGAAAACAAAATCATTGAGTCGTCCTAACAAACACCACCCTTATAAACAAAAACAAAAGATAGTTCAAATTTCCAGAATCATTGTATCGTCCTAACAAAGAATGCCTTATGTTTGAGAATAGAAGATAATTCATGTTTGCATGTTATTTTAACATCCTAATTAATTAACTTTCTATCATTGAAGACAAAAAGTAATTGAAATTTGTCAAATCATTGCATCTAAAGAACTAATTTTGTTTTTATAATTTTCCTATAGCGAAAATTAATAAAAAGTTAGGCATAAAAACTGATCTTCAAACCATATTGCGTCGAATGTTTTTATCTTAAATTGGGATATTCAGACAGAGCGTTTTCATTCGTTGTATTATATGAAACAACACCTCAAATATTTTCAGAAATGTGAGAAAGACGAGGCGAGAGAAACTCACACGAAGTCACGCGAGGTTTGGCGTGAGTAAATTGTCTCCTTTGCTCACTTATATTCCAGTCTATTTCCATAAGTGAATGATGCCGCTATTAAATGTTTGCTTTCGCGCAGAGAGTTTTCCTGGGACTTGCGACTATTGTCGCGATGTGCGAACGTAACAGATTTAAAATTTAATAACTGTTGGACGGATTGAGATGTGTTCTTAACTTCTGAAATGTATTGAGTGAAGAAGTACCTATTCATGGAATGCCTACCTCACTTGACTACTACAGCAATTTCTAGATAAAAGCGTGTCCTCACTGTATAATTTCTAATTCTTCCATTTCTCAAACAAAATAAAAGACAGTCATGATATTTTTTCCTCTTTTTTAAAGATTGAAAGTGTTTCTTAACAACTGAGAAATTTTATTATTCGATAGTCTTGGGGTTAAAAAGTTAGGCATAATAAAATTGATATCCAAACCATAATGCGTGGGTTATTTTCATCTTAAATTGTGATATTCATGCAGAAAGTTTTCATTAGTATGAAATTATATGAAAGAACTGTGAGAAAGTAGGACAGAGAGAAACTCTCATGAAGTTATGCGATGTTGGAGTGAGTGAGTTTTCTCTTTCGCTCACTTCCTTTCAGAGAATTTCCATAAGTGAGTGATGCCTCTATTAAAAGTTTGCTTTCGTACAAGGAGCTTTGCTGGAACACGCGAGAATTGTCACGATGTGCGAGCATCACAAATTAAAAATACGCAAACTGTTGGACCTATTGAATCGCGCTCTTAACTTCTGAAATGTAGTGAGTAAAGAAGTTCCTATTCATGTCAACCTCACTTGACTACTACAGCAATTTCTATATAAAGATTTTTCTCAATGTAGTGTTTCTAATTCTTCCATTTCTAAAACAAAATAAAAGAAAGTCATTTTTTTTTTCCTTTTTAAAAAAGGAAAATCAAAATGTTTCTTAAGAATGGAGAAATTTTATTATTCGATAGTCAAGTAGTTAAAATGTTAGGCATAAAAAATTGATCTTCAAATCATAATACGTGAAATATTTTTATCTCAAAATGTGATATTCTGACAGAAAATTCTTATTCGTTGCATTGAATGAAAGAACATCCCAAATATTTCCAGAAATGTGAGAAAGTCGAGACGAGAGAATCTCTCATGTAGTCACGCGAGGTTGGCGTGAGTGCAATGTCTCTTCCGCTCACTTATATTTCCGTCAATTTCCAGAAGTGAGTAATGCCACTATTAAATGTTTGTTTTCGTGTAGGGAGTTTTCATGGAATATGCAATTATTGTCACGATAGGCGAGCATCCGAGATTAAAAATTTGCAAACTGTTGAACAGATTGAAATTTGTTTTTAACTTCTGAAATTTAGTGAGTGAAGAGGTTTCTATTCATGGAATGTAAACCTCACTTGACTACTACAACAGTTTCTAGATAAAGCGTGTTCTCACATTAAAGTTTCTAATTCTTCAATTTCTTAAACAAAATAAAAGACAGTCATATATTTCCTTTTTTGAAGAATCAAAGTGTTTCTTAAGAACGGAGAAATTTTATGATTCGACAATCAAGTGGTTAAAAAGTTCAGCGTAAGAAATTGATCTTCAAACCATAATACTTGGAATATTTTTATCTTACATTGTGATATTCAGACATAAAGTTTTCATTAGTTGCATTATATGAAAGAACATCCCAAATATTTTCAGAAATGTGAGAAACTCGAGGCAAGAGAAACTCTCATGCAATCACGCGAGGATGACGTGAGTGAGATGTCTCTCCCGCTCACTTCTATTTCAGTCAATTTCCATAAGTGAGTGATGCCACTATTAAATGTTTGCTTTCGTGCAGGGAGTTTTCGTGGAACATGCGACAACTGTCACGATGTGCGAGCATCACAGATTACAAATTTGCAAACTATTGGACGTATTGAAATGTGTTCTTAACTTCTGAAATGTAGTGAATGAAGAAGTTCCATTTTATGGAATGCCAACCTCACTTGACTATTATAGCAGTTTCTAAATAAACCGTGTTCTCACTGTAAAATTTCTAAGTCTTCCAATTCTCAAACAAAATAAAAACATTCATGATATATTTTTTGCTCCTTTTTAACGAATCAAAGTGATTACGTGATTATTTCCATAGTAAAAGAACACCTCCTATCCTACAAAAATTAATCACCACTTGATGTAATTCATCTTGTTAGACGATCGCATGAAGTTAATTATGAGATTTTGAATTGCTTTAAATGGCAGCGATTGGTATGAATAATTTTCACGTGTTATTAGCGATTAAATTGCTCAATACGCATATATGGACTTATAGGTCACACCGTTTTTACTGGATGCAAATATATACCCATAGTTCACACGATGGTTTTTACTAGACACATATATCTACCCGTAGTTCACACGATGGTCTTTACTGGACGCACACAGCTGTCCATTGTTTGCACCGAGATTTTTACTGGACGCATAAACCGGGGCATTATTTACACGACGGTTTTACTTTACGCCTCTATATGCCCATAGATCACACGATGGGTTTTACTGGAAGCATATATCTGCCCATAGTTCTCACGATGGTTTTTACTAAACGCAATGCATCCATAAGCAACATGAGTGTTTTTTACTGGACGTATATATGTGCCCATATAACAAACCGAAGGTTTTTACAAGACATATACATGTGCCCATAGATTCTACTGATGATTTTAGCTATACATATATATGTTACCATAGGTTCTACTGATGATTTTAACTGGACACATATATGTGTCCATAGGTTCTATTGATGATTTTAGCTGGACATGTATATGTGCCCATAGGTTCTACTGATGATTTTAGCTGGACATAGATATGTGCCCATAGGTTCTACTGATGATTTTAGCTGGGCACATATGTGCCCATAGTTTCTACTGTTGATTTTAGCTGGACATAGATATGTGCCTATAGAACAAACCGAAGTTTTTCACTGGACACATATATCTGCCCATAGGTTGCACTGATGATTTTAGTTGGATATACATATGTGCTCGTAGCAATCAAAGGATTAAGTGAACACTAAATGGTAATTCCTTAACATAGATATTGGACTGACCTTCTTCTCCAGTGGTGATGTTGATGACTTCACTGGGATCGCTGTGGCCCAGTGCGTTTTCCGCCACGATGCGTATGAAGTAGAGGGTGACTGGAGTCAAAGCTCTTAGGGTAGCCATGCTCTCCGACCCAGATACTATCAGTTGAGATGTCTGGCCATTCCAGCTGGAATCTGCAAATGAAAAGTAAACGATTCATTGACAAAATTAAGAAAAAAAGCATAAATAAACTTTTACAATAAAGTAAAGAAAATAAATCAATACAAATTTACAAAATTTTGCAAAATGGTTTTGAAATTTGCAAAACTATAAAATAAACATTCTTTTTTCCTCCAAAAAGTGTCTAAAAACATTAAAAAACCAGCTTGAAAGTTATTCTCGTCACTTTTTTATACATCTTAATGATAATTCCTTTTCACATAGAAATTATGAGTCACGAGAAAAACCCCAAATGAACCCATGAATTCTAACACACACACGCGCGCACACGCACACACATTTTGGATTCTATGAAGTGCTTTCCAGGGATTAACCGCCAATAATTCACCAAGGATTCTACGATAGATTCAATAAAATAGCTTAATTCATGCAAAAGGTTAATATTTCGTAATTATTGTACACTAATACCATGTAATACGTTATTTGGCATGACTTTATTATATATATATATATATATATATATATTTAAAAAATGCATTATTTAATAAGTCATACCATTGTTTCCAAATTATTAACGGTTAACAATCAGTGTGTAATAATAGTGATTTGTTCATTTATGCATTTAATAAATTGCACGTGATAAGAGCTCAGTTCAGTTTTACAAATGTTATGATATTCCATACATTTTCTATTATAAAACTGTTTTTAATTCTGGTTGAGAAAGGCTTAACTCTCAAGATATTTATGGCATGGCGGAAAAGTTGATGCGATCTTCAAAACTTCCTCCATTTTCCAGCAAACAGAAATTGAAAAATTCCTCTCGAAAACTTCTTTTCAAAAGTTCTTCTATAAAAGGATTATTGAAAAAGATTTAATGCACTTTACAAAAGCCTATTATCTTTTCCCAGAATAAAATAAAAGGAACTGTCTGCGTTTCTCCGGTGTATATAATAATTTTATAAATCTTTCACTTTCTTGTGAAGAATACATCAACACATAACAGAAGAAATGACTGAATCAGCAAGGAATTTTTGTTTAAGATATTTAAAATGTTGATAGAAAGAACTATTAAATGTAATGATTGGATTATAAGAAAAATGAAATTTGAAGTATACTGAAATATTTCTAGTTTTTGCTATATGAATTATAAAACTGTAGTTATAACTTTAACAATAACTTTATTCACGCGTTATATCTTTGTTTTGCTTTGGAAACACTGCTTCCATTGAGCTCAATTTTTTTCAATTTGTTATTTCCATATGAAAATTGCATTTTAAAAACAATTTTTTAAGGTTAGCTGGGGAAAAATATTCATATAGAACAAGATATGATTTTAAAATATGAAAGATGATAGAAAAAACTACTAAATGTAATGATTGGCTTATAATAAAAATGAAATTTGAAGTAAACTGAAATATTTCTAGTTTTTGTTATATGAATTCCAAAACTTCTGTTATAACTTTATTCACATGTTATATATTTGTTTTGCTGTGAAAGCACTGCTTCCAGTGAGCCCAAATTTTTCATTTTGTTATTTCCTTATAAAAAGTGCATTCATAGAATATAAATTTTTAAGGATAGCTGGGAAAAACTATTCATATAGAATCCTGAATTTTAAGATATGATTTAAAAATAAGAAATATGACAGAAAAAACTATTAAATGTAATGATTGGATTGTAAAAAAATGAAATTTGAAGTAATCTGAAATAGTTCTAGTTTTTGTTATATGATTTATCAAACTTCAATTATAACTTTATTCTTTGGTTATATCTTTGTTTTGTTATGAAAGCACTGCTTACATTGAGCATGAATTTTTTAAAATTTATTATTTCCTTATAAAAGCGGCATTTTAAAGGATACCTGGGGGAAAATTTTCATATAGAATCCTAAATTTGCAGATATGATTTTTTATGTCTTTATACTGTTGAACAGGAAATATATACTAAGTAAAAATTTTAATCATCAACAAATTCGAAAATACCATTTTAACGACTTCTTCTTCTTGTGTACAGCCGACCACCCCGCCACCAGTGAACGTAACAGTATCGACAGGATGTGTTGTGATCGACTGCTGAATAAATATTGCCCAACCTTACTTAGACCGATTAGTCAAACTAGCATTCCTTTCGGGGTAGTAAATAGCTGTCTTTCTACCCACCTGCACTCTCTCAAACAGTTGGAATGAAGCTATCAATCTTTAACAGCATATCTTTCCTGGTTTTAAGATTACCTGGTACCATCAGTACTGTATTTAAATCATTATTGACAATCTTCAGGTCTTTCCTTAACTCTGAAATCTCCATATATTCCATTAAATAGTGGTGAACCGTACTAATTTCTCCACAAATGAATTTATTTTCCTGCGTTCTTCCAAAATATACAGGAAATAGCATTTTAACGACTGTCTGCGTTTAGACCAACTTGAGTCTGTCTATTGAAAGCTGTTGTATGTTGTCTATTAAGTCCAAAAAAACCTTGAGATACATTGTTTAAACTCTATATTTAATCTTTACCACATAAATGTACATATCTATCAAATTCTGAGCGAAATCAATCCAGAAGAAGTTAGTTTGTTTGGACGATCGACACAATAATTACAGAATGAATAGGCACAAATAAAATTTGGCACAGAGATTTTAAATTTAAAGTATATGTATTGTGATCAAAATATATTTGGCAGGGGAGGGTGACCATTATCAATTTTTTCTTTTGCATGCATATAAACTGGATAATTTAAAAAAAACGTAACTAAGGTAAGTCATAAGCTGACTATTCCGACTCGAACGAAATATATATATAGTATATATTTTCTGTTTGGCAAGAGTCCTGGGATGGAGAAATGCAAAATAAAGTGCACTTTATAGAACCTGCCTGTTGTCTCGATCAGAACAGCAGATGTTAAATCAACTAGACTGCACATTGGTCACACTCGACTTACGCACAAACATGTTTTGCATTGTCAGCGTGCACCAATGTGCCCAGATTGCTTTGTCGATCTTACAGTTTAACATATTTTAATTCAATGTCCTAAATTTAATTCTCATCGTATGTGGTATTTTAATTCTTTGACATTGGACATGCGGGAAATGCGGGGAGAAAGCCTTCACGAGAATATCTTTGAATTTTTAAGAGTCATAAATTTTGACCATTTTATATGAATATCATGGTTTTTTTTAACATTTTCTACTAATTGTTTCTGTAATTAGAGCTCTAATTTTTAGATCTTTGTACTTTAAACTGTTTGTATTTTGATTTCATAAAAACATAACGTTGTTTGTATTTTGACCTTAAAGAAATATTTTATTTATAGACCATTTCGCAATCAACACACATCACTTGTTTGGCGCAGCATGGCCAGCTTTGGCTCTTGCGCCATAAAAATCCAAACATCCATCCATCCAACTCGAGTGAAGGTACGCGAAAACATTTGAACGACGAATCACCATAACAGAAAATCTGGCTGGAACTGTGGTTTTGTCCTAAGGGAGACACTGTTTTTGGCTCAAATTTTCCCTAAGTAAGTACGTTCCGTCATTGGTAGGAGGTAGATACATCCATCCATTCATGTATCCGCAAGGGTAGCATAAATCAATCACCATACTGGAAACTTCTTATCACGATTACAAAATAAATCCTTAATAAAATATTTTATCCACTTGGTATGTGGCTATGTTCCATATGAATTTTAAAAAAATAGTCATATTTTTGAATGATTGCTTACAAAAAATGAAAAAAAAAAAACATGTACGAAAACAAAATGTATCAGTTAAGTAGAAGATGTTTTTTCAAGAACTGGGAAATATAGCTGCTTTTGGCTCAAAAACTACATAAAGTAAATATCTTCTAGTTTAAAGGTTTAACAAATCATTTGTTTAAATGTTGCAGATAGTTTGAAAAATGTATCTAATTCCAGAACTAAAATTAAGCTATATTTCCCTCCACTCTTTAAATAATGAGATCTGACTGATAAATAACATGATATTTTTAAATTTTTTTCAAATGGTAACACTAAAGTGAAAACAAACTATTTCTAAACGGATAGGTTATTTATTCTTTAGTTATTAAGGCACTGTAAAACATACTGAAATAAATAATTTACAAATTTAAACAATGCATATAGTTAATTTATCATTGACATAATATGCATTAGAATTTAATTTATGAGATTTAATATCCGAAAATTGTATCAAGAAATATGATTTGAGAAAATAGCATCAAAAGATTAAAAAAAAAAACATTTGTAAATGCAAATATAAAAATCAGTATAATTTCTTAAATTCAGGAACGAAATTAAAAGGCTTTTATGAGGAAGAATGCTAAACATTAAGAAAATTAAGTAATTTAATTCTAATTTCACCTATTTTGTAAATAATATTTTTATAATGAAAAATAAATAAAATTTCTAACATTTTTTAATTAATAAGCTGTTTTGATAAAGCTGTCACCTACTTACAAAAGGCTAATATATTACTCTTATAAAAGGCATTTAAAATTTTCCAAATGTTTTGAAAGTTTTCTCCGAAAGTTTGTCGCTATTTAGTTATCTTCATTGTATGAAACGAAGAAACATGACACGTCAAAAACTTTTTGACTTGCACCTCAACTAACGCAGTCTGATTTATACTTTTTTCTCTGGCATATTCACCGCCAACAAAGCAAACAATATTTATGGTCAAACATCATCTCAGGGTCGCTAAAGGGAATTCTTTTTGGTGTTTATCTGTCTGACTATTCGTATTTCTGTGTGAGCATGCGCTTTGTGACCACCTAAGGCATAGTGAACTACCTATTGTCTTAAAGTCAAAAGCGAAAAAGGAATCAAGGGCAGCGTTCCACAAACAAATTGTAGTAGAATATGTTGAGATCAAACATTAAAGTTGATTTTCTGTGCAGTATTTCTAAGAAATTATGTAATATAAGTGAAGTTTTCTTTAAAATGATATATTTCTTTAAAAAAACCGTTGTAAATGCAAATATAAAAATCAGTATAAATTATCAAATTGGGAAACGAAATTGTAATGTTTGTAGAAAGAAATTTGTGTAACATTAAGAAAATTAAATAAATAAATTCATAACTTCGGAAAAAATTGGCTTTTTAACATAGTCAACTACTTTAAAAAGGCTGGTATATTATTGCCCTTATAAATGGCTTTCAAAATTTTGCAAATGTTTTGAAAGTTTTCTCCAAGTTTCTCCAAAAGTTTGTCGCTATTTAATAATCTTCATTGTAGGGAAACTAAAGGCCTTATCACGCGGCAAAATATCTTCGGCACTTTTCGTCGGCAAACGACAAGGAAAGTGACGTCACTTCAAAGTTTCACATGATTGGTTGAATTTCGTTTGCGGATAATATTTTCGAAAACATTTTCGACCTGGTTCGAAAAAGTTGTCGATTATGAAACTTCCTTGACCGGTTTGTGAGGGTAGAAACGGAAAAGTGCTGGAGAAATGTCACCGTGTGATAAGGCCTTAAGAAACATGACACGTCGAAAACTTTTTCAATTGCACCGTAACTAACGC
Source organism: Argiope trifasciata (assembly GCA_026543055.1). Classification (NCBI taxonomy): domain Eukaryota; kingdom Metazoa; phylum Arthropoda; class Arachnida; order Araneae; family Araneidae; genus Argiope; species Argiope trifasciata. The sequence goes on along the minus strand of JAPMOQ010037119.1, from coordinate 41,806 downwards.
AGTCTGATTTATACTTTTTTCGCTGGCAGACTCTCCGCTAACACAGCAAACAATGTATATGGGTAAACATCATCTCAGAGTTACTAAAGGGACTTCTTTCTGGTATTTATTTGTCAGACTATTCGTATTACGGTGTGAGACATTTTTTTTGTACCCACAAGATAGTTTTGTGACCACCTACGACACAAGGAACTATTCATTGTCTTGCATGTAAAAAGCGAAAAAGGGAATTGAGGGCAGCGTTCCACAAATAGTGTGTAGTAGAATATGTTGAAAACTTATTTTCTGTGCAGTATTTCTAAGAAATAATGCATTTTAAGGGAAGTTCTCTTTAAAATGATATATTTCTTTAAAAAACCATTGTAAATGCAAATATAAAAATCAATATAAATTATCAAATTGGGAAACGAAATTCTAATGGTTTTATGAAGAAACCTGTTCAACGTTAAGAAAATTAAGTAAATAAATTTTAATTTCGCCTATTTTCTAAATAATAATTTTATGACAATAAATAAATAAAATTTCAAGATTTTTCTCAATAATAAATTGACTTTTCAACACTGTCATCTACTTTTAAAAGACCAGTATTTTACTCTTATAAATGAGATTCAAAATTTTGCAAATGCTTTGAAAGTTTTCTTCAAAATTTTGTCTCTGTTTATTAATCGTCATTGTCGGAAGTGTCTTCTGTGTCGATGAAGAAACATGACACGTCAAAAACTTTTTGTCTTTCACTGTCATCAACGCAGTCTGATTTATACTTTTTTCGCTGGCAGATTCTCCGCTAACAAAGCAAACAATGCATATGGGCAAACATCATCTCGGAGTTGCTAAAGGGACTTCTTTCTGGTATTTACAGGTCAGACTATTCGTATTACTGTTTGAGCATATTTTTTGTGACCACCTAAGGCATAGGTAGCATTCCATTGTCTTGCATGTCAAAAGCGAAAAAGGAATTCCACAGTTGCTTTCTACGAACAGAGTATAGGAGAATATGTTGAGATCAAATGTGAAAGAATTGATTTTCTTTGCAGTATTCCTTAGAAATGATGCATTTTAAGTGAAGTTTTCTTTAAAATGATATATTGCTTATTTTTAAAGTGTGCGTTTACACTTGAAACTTCGAAAATCCTTCAAAATATTGAATTTTTTTATTGCTTCAAAATGTTCTCTGAACCTTTAACTTTCCAATGATATTAAGATGTAAATATTCGGAATATTTCTCGAGTTATTAGTGTTTCTCTGGAGGATCTTTCTCTAAAGACTCGGGTGTTTTAAAACATTTTATAAAAAATATTTTTCCAATATGTTGATTCATTAAAATAATCATAATTCTACAAAATCATAGCCAAATACAATAATTTATATATGAAAATAATCTGTATGAAACAGTGGATGTTCTGTGTTTCAATCAAATTTATATTCATAGAAATAAAGTTTTAATGGCTATTTAAATGTTTAAAAAACTTAAAATAACAATGAATAAAGAAAAAAAACTTTAAAAACTTTTTTTATTCATGGTTGATGAAAAAAGTTGTTTAAAAAACTATATTTTTTATGAATTGAAGGTGGCATCCTACGTAAAGACTGGTTTTAGGAATCATTACCAGCTAGAACTGTATATTTGTACAAATTAGAATTGAATATATGTTTTTTTAAATGCTAAGTTAATTAAATAATTAGTGTAACATGATTTTTTCCTCACAGAAATGAGTTTAAACATATATTAATGACCTACTGTGAATAGTTTGGATTTTTGAAGTTTCAAAATAACTTCTTGTGTGTACTTACACCTTAAGAGCTGTTCTTTTAAAAAAAATCGCTGACTATATTTAAAAAAAAATTAATTTAACTTTATTAAAAACTTTTTTAAGAAAAAAAATATAAAATATTGCTGGCATATGTTTTTAGAAATTAATTTAGTTTCTTATGTTCATTAATATAGAGATCGAGATTATATCCTATGTCTACTGATCTCAAATTCAAACAACAGAGAATGCGGGTGTGTTGGTCTTTAACAAGATGAATTGTTTGCTCTAAACTTGCAAGGTTTGGCACAGATAAAACTTGAAAGATGTGAATTTGCTCTGAAGAGCGATTATTTGAAACTTTATTCATAATTTTAATTAATTAAAAATTAAATGACACTTTCACATTTTTTATAATAACTTCGGAATTATTAAATTGCAAATATAATTTTAATATTATCATAAAATTTTTTAAAAAGCACTAAATTTTCTTTCGTAATTTTTCTCTATTTTTAATTAATTTTTACAAATAATTTGAAAGAATTTTAGTCTAACATATTTTGTTGTTGAAGTGGAACCTCATAGCTTTTTCATTGTTGATGTTATTAATTCATTTTCAACTTCTTCCCCCATTCGTAAAGATAAAGATTTGGCGTTTTCTTTCAAATGGAACTAGTTATTGAATAAAGTATATTCCCAAAAAATTTTGAAGTTTTACTGTTCTTATAATTAAGGTTTAATTAATGATGAAAATCTTTCAACCAGATCGTTTTTTTAAATACTCCTGCTCTTTCCAATTATATAATCGCATCAATCAAGTTGCACACATAAAATTAGGAAAATATAAAGAATAACGAACAAAGCAATTTAAATTTTCTAATACAGTAGGAATTAAATGTATATCAAACACTGATGTTTACAATATTTTGTTGAGGATCAATTAATACAATAGGTGCTCAAAATTTTTAACTTAAAGTTTAACAGTCATTAGTTGTGATGAATATTTTAGCTACTAAAGGCTGCTAAATATTCAATAATTTAAAAACAATAAAAATGAGAACTTATAGTTCCACAAAAATTAGATTTTGTAAGAATAGGACAAAAACTTATGAAAATTTAATAGTTCTTGATTGTAATGCTGAAAGATGTCTGGAACGAATAAAAACGTAGAACTACGGTTTCACAAACACTAAAAGAAAATGGAACCTAAATGAAACGGATAATTACATTTTAATTAGGGATATGGCTGGATTCAGTTTGAATTGAAAAACTCCTCATCTGTAATAAATATTGCAGCCACTTAACAATGTAATAATAATTTTAAAAAACTCCTTTTTGTAGTTTATACAATTTTTTTCTTCAAAAATGAACTAAAAGAATCATAGGCGTAAAGTCTTATCTAAGAGTTCTGATTGTGAAGGAATATTAAATATACATACCATATAAATTTCTTAATTCTGCAAACAATAAAAATTCTACCACTAATTACCACATTTTTCACCTCTTAGTTTTATTGCTCCATTTAATTACCCTGAATAAATCATGGCTAATATGACCAATGTTAGGATATGATATAGCACATAAAAAGAGCTATGCTTGGTTTTATGATCCACCGCGTAACGCCCTTATTAGTTATTCATCTTTCCATCATAGTACCCATCTAAACTTAATGAGCCCAAAGAGCATAAAAACTGGTGTGGATATTCATGAACAATTAGTTCCTAACAAGTATAAAGGCTGAGAGAACATCAGTTTCTATAGCTAATGCGTAATGAAACAATGTTGAAGCTCTAATTCCAAACGTAATAGCATTTTAATCCTTCAGGCCTGAATGCTTGTGTATTAATTTTTCTTGGCTTTATTGCAACATCTATGATTGCTTTTCTGTATTCTTTGAGCAATGAATTTTATATGACGCGATTTACATAAAAGCTACAAAATGTTTTATATAATCTCTTTATTGTATTATTTCTCCTTTATTCTTAATGTAGTGTAGCTTAATAGCATTTAATCCTATAGGATTGAATGCATCGATATTAAGGTCGATTGATTTTATTACATCAAATAGGATTGCTTTTTCAATGATTCTTATATGACGCGATTTACATAAAATTACTAAAGGTTTTACATAATCTCTTTATAGTATTAACATTTTTCCTTTATTTTATTATGGTGCAGTTTAACCAAACATCTTTCTGGAGCTATTAAACAACAATAGTATAAATTTTATATTCAATCAATCTTTCCCACATGCCTTATCTTATAGTTAGATAAAATATTATCATACTTATCTTGCGTGTTAATAAAGAATAAGTTACTAAAACGTGTTCACATTGCAAAGTTTAAGAGAACATCAGTTTCCGCAGTTGATGCGTAATGAATGTTTTGATACTCTTGTTCTAAACGTAATAGCTTTTTAATCCTTTAGGCTTGAAGGCATTTATATTAAGCTCGCTTAGCTATATTGCATTAGCTATGAATACTTTTCTTATTCTATGAGCAATGATTTTTATAAAACATGACTTACATTAAAAATATTAATTCTTTTATATAAGTGTTTTATAGTATTAACTTCTTACCTATATTTTGAATATGGTGTATTTTAGCCACATATCTTTATGGCGCTATCAAAACTTAATAAAATAAATTTTACACTCAATCAATGTTTGTCATGTTCCTTTGCTAGTAATATGAAAGACTGAAAGCATTATAATGCTGCCATAGGTTCTCATTTGGCATCTCGAGAAAAATTGCCATCTATAAAGATTGCTTTCTATAAAGACAACCAAAACTATTCGAAAAAAAAATGATTATCTTTTCCCAGGAATTTTTATTTCACTATACGGTAAGTTTGCTAATCAGTTAGTAGTCATAAACGTATGGATTATTAGTACATATAAACGTAACGATTTCTGGAAATAACGAAATTTGTATTTATCTTTGGTGGATCTAGAACATATTATTTCTACTTATGCAGTTGTTTAGTTTAGTTGTATTAAATTCCCGTTTTAATGCAACACACACGTAATTCGGTAAGGTCATCTTAATTTTGAACTGTGGTTACATTAGGAGGATGACACCTGAGCTGACACCACAGCTCCAAACTTTTAACCCACACCAAATGAGACAGGTTTAGAGTGTACCAGACTCACTTTCACAATGGTTCTTCGGTGAAGCCGGGTCTCAAATTTCAGACCCTCATGTTCCGAAACCCAGACGTTATCACCATGCCACCACGGCATCAGTTATTTCCGAAAGATAATTTGACAACATAATCGGCATCTTTAAATGCTAATTATCACATCAGATATAATTTTCGCACTCTGTCAGGACGCTCGACATGAACAATCGCAGGCCCGCAGACTAAAACAATCAGGAAAAATAGGCCTTCACATGGAAGAGGAAAAGGTTTGGATTTAAAGCTCTTTTCATTTTTTAGGATTTACATACTGAGCTTTAACGTAATAATCAATGAGTGAGGTCATTAGAATAATGAAAATCATCGGCGAATATTTTGCTGCAATCTCTGAAATTTCTAGAATGTCTCTGTTTCCAAACTTACTAGCAATCTTATTATATTACAACTCTTGTCTCTGATTGAAATATGAATACAGTAACAGTTACTAGATTACATACCTTAAAAGGAACCTTTATGAATAGTTCCTATAGTTGTATATATATATATATATATATATATATATATATATATATATATATTAGCAATATAAGAGAAAATGAAACTAATTACGGAAACTATTTCGGATTTGAACTAGACTAAAATTTTAATTTAAGATTTAAAAAGCTATCATAGTATTTAGAGTACGCGAATGCAGCTGCTATTAAAATACAGATGAATCACATAAATTAGCAATATTAGAGAAAACAAAACTAAGTATGGAAACGGAACTAAAAAAAGAAATCTAAATTATTTCATATTTGTACAAGATTAAAATTTAAATTTATTAAAAAATTATCATTGTATTTAGAGAGCGCCAATGTTGCTACTACCCAAATGCAGATGAGTCTAAGTAAATTAGAAAAATATGCAACGTAAAAAGTAATACAATGGAATCAAAATTACAACAAATAGAAAAAGAATCCGGCCTGAAAACTTTCTCAAGGGTCACCCTCAGGCAAGGACTCAAAATATGGGATTTTTTCTCTGAGGCATCGGTGTACAATAGTCAAAAGTATTGACACCTCGTAACCCGAAAATTAAGGCCAAAAAGAAACATCAATTTAATAGCAAAGACACAAAATACCATTAAAGTAAGAATGCATACAAAAATATTTACAATAAACTTACATAAGAATATACAACCAATAATTAAAAAAAGGAAAGAACACATCAGCAACAGGCGAAGAAATTCCAACTATGCTATCATATCCGTTGCCCGTTATCCGATTTGATTACTGTGAAAAAAATAATAATAAATGGAGGTTCCGAGCGCCATCTATTGATTTAGTATCCGAAAGTCTATTTTATTTTTAAGCTAAAGAATTA
>JAPMOQ010037119.1:0-10554 GCA_026543055.1 Argiope trifasciata | reverse complement strand
TATAGATAGATAGATAGATAGATAGATAGATAGATAGATAATTTTGTCACCTAGGCTAAGTTTAATTTGTTTAGTTATATTAACGTCCCGTTTTAAAGGAACACGAGGGCTATTTTGGGATCGACCTCATAATTTTGAGCCATGGTCAGATGGCATCCCCCTCTCCACACCACGCCACACCAGCGGGAGGACATTTGGCCTGACAGATTTAACGTGCAACAGACCCCCTCACACGACGGTTTTTCGGTGGAATCGAGTCTCGAGCCTGAAACCCTCCGGTTCCAAAGCCGAGACTTTACCACCGGGCCACCACGGCCCTTTAAAACACTCACTTCCTTTGTCACCTAGGAATGTATCCCCTATAATTCCATATAAATTATCATTCCGTATTCACGGTTTCTGTATTCACGGTATATTTATGGAACATATAATCCACGAATATAGAGCTTTTACAGTATATGGCATAAATTCGATTTAGTTTAATTATATTAACGTCCCATTGAAGCCCAACACTAGGGCTGTTTGGGGATGGACCTCGTCATTTTGAACCACGTCCATATGATAAGAAAAGCACCTGAGCTGGCAACCCCCACTCCAAGTATGCAAAAAATATAATTGAAAGTTGAAATGACATAAACATACCAAATATGGAATGGGATTTTTGTGACTACAGAGCAGTTTTGAAACATACATTACGCAATTCTTTGATAATCGTGCTTCCTTACCTGTGTGCAGCAGTTTCTTCCACAAGATGCTGGGAGCTGGGAAGCCGACCGCAGCGCAATCAATCCACACTTTGTGGCCCAGAACCACCGACACGTTTTTCGGTTCAACTGTCCATTGTGGGGGAACTGAAATAAAGAACGTACAGCAATGTATTCTAAAATTCAACAATGTGACTTCTCAAAATTTGGAGCTGAGTGTTTTGCAGACTTAGTTTTAAATGAGAAAACATTAACGAGATTTAACTGCAGTTTATTCAATATACATTTTGCCTCAATCCTGTTAACATTAATGAGATTCGGTTTTATTTTATTCAGCGCACGTTTATTCTCAGCTCTGAAAAAATTAGAGGAATTTCATTGTAGTTTACATCGTAAAAATATTTCTCAGTTCTGAAAGCATTAACCGGATTTGATTATAGTTTACTCAGTGCACATTTCTTAGCTCTGAAAACATTAACCAGATTCCATTATCGTTTACTCAGTGCGCATTTTTTCTCAGCTCTGAAAACATTAAACGAGATTTGTTTACAGTTTACACAATATACATTTTTTTTCTTGGTCCTGTAAACATTAACAAGTTTCGGTTTTAATTCATTCAGTTCATATTTATTCTCAGCTCTGAAAAAATGAGAGGGATTTGATTGTAGTTTACTCAATAAACAAGTTTTCACCTTTCTGAAAACATTAACCAGGTATAATATAATCTTGAATTATTTAAAGATTATATTTTGCTTTTATATATATATTTTTTACAAAATGTAATCTTTTTTTACAAAATATTATATTTTGTAAAAAAGTCATATTTTGTTTTAGTTTTTAAATAATCTTTTGTTACTAAAAATATTATTTTGAATTTGACTTTTGCTTTTGTAACACATCATTAAAATTCTTAGATGTGATATAAATCAAAAATACATGCATTACCGTAAATGTAATGATAACTCGCGATTTGAGGCGAAATTCATTTATCTGGTGGTCATGAATAATTGCCGGTTATCATTCCAATAACTGGTGATTAGGAATAATTACCGGTTATCATTTCATTAGCTGATGATCATGAATAATTATGAGTTATTATTACATTAACTAGTGACCATGAATAATTATGAGTTATTATTACATTAACTGATGATTATGAATAATTATAGGTTATCATTACTGTAACTGGTGATTTTGAATAATGTGTTAATATTACATTAACTGGTGATTATGTATAATTATTGGTGAATCTTCATAATCACTTGTAATTACACATAATAGCCGGATTAAACACTTTTACTATTATTTACATTCACTCACCATTTACAATGAGTTGCATTGTTCTGTTATGTGAAGCTGCGACGTTTGTAGCCACACAAGTGTATTGACCTCTATCGCTGGATACGATCTTCTTGAAGGTCACGATGGAGGTATCTTCGAATGTCTGCACAGTGGTATCACCGTGAGCCAGGAACGTCTGTCCGTTTTTCAACCAATGGAATCTCATGGGCGGATCTCCCTGGATGACGACACACATGAGTTTGTTACGAGCTTCTTCTTCTACAGTGATGCTTTCTCTGAAGTAATGGGCATCGATGATTGGTGGAACTGCAAGAATAAATAATCTTACAACACTTTTTTTTAAATGATTGGTAGAACTAAAAGAATAAATAATCTTAAAGCACTTTTTTTAATGATTGGTGGAACTAAAAGAATAAATTATCTTAGAGCATTTTTTTTAATGATTGGTGGAACTGCAAGAATAAATAATCTGAGAGTACTTTCTTTTTAATGATTGGTGGAACTGCAAGAATAAATAATCTTAGAGCACTTTTTTTAACGTTTTAAATCGATTTAAAGTTTTTTCCCAACTCCATCGTAATCGTTAATATGAATGTATTTAAATGAATTGGGTAAGCAACTTTTGCTTTCGTAAATTTTATGTTTTCATCTTTATTACTTACTAGCTTGAACTTGGCGCATTGCTGCCGAAAAAAAAAATAACAATTATCAAAATATAATTTGAAATTTAAAATAACTCTCTTCTTTAATTAGGAATTAAAGAAAAAAATAGCCTTCATTTTCGTATCGGATATGAATGCATTCATTGAAATTGAATGATATATAAAGGGTAAGTATAAATAGTATTTATTCTATTCTTTGTTACTTTATTATTCAAGAGCTTTAGTGTAGGCAATATTTTTTGTTTCTGTTTTTCCGTCTTCAGCAGAAACAAATAAATTTCTTGACTGTCTGACTCGTAAGCATCCAGCTTACAAATAGTTACGTAAAAAAAATGGATTTTTTTGGTTCAGTCCGCATACTTAAACTGCAAGTAATAAACTGTAAAAGTTTTATCGCGATCGGATGAGAGGCACAGCAGCGCATAAGAGACATACTAAGAAAAGTATATAGATGTGCAAGTTTTATCAAATATCAATATTCTAATTTAAAACTTTTTTTACATATATGGTAAGTATAGTGATAAGGAAATATGTTATTGTCTTAGTGTAAATGTTTTTTTAATGTGTGTGATGTGTGAAAATATATCAATAAACTGGGAAAAAAGTAATTTCAAGATTATTTTTTTTTACATTATTTAAAAAAAAAGAAAAGAAAAAAGAAAGATACATAGAAAGAAAAGAAGAAGAAGAAAAAAACTTTTTATATTTCATAACAGTTTCCAGAACAGATTATAATGATTCTTTTTTAATTGAAATAATTATTGGAAGAAATTGAATATCTTAATTTTTTTTAATAATTCGTAGATTTTTTTTTCTTTGTTTAGAGCATTACAAGGCTTACGAATTAAACAAGAAGGTAGAATTCGTTGTATTTTTTAATATTCATCCATAGGTTTTTGATAAAAACAACCCTTTAAATGCTGAATGACGATATATTGTTTTTCCCCAATACTCATGAAAATTGCCAATGACGATGTATCGTTACGTAGGAAAGAGCTTTTTACTTTCCAAAAAATATTGAAATACAATTAGCATCCATGTATTCTTCCGTTATTTTGTAATATGTTCCTTTTTTAAAATTTTGCTAACATTATTTTTAATGAAACCCTAGACAATTTGTCAAACCTTTGAGCCATTAAAAGAATTAAATTCATATATAAAACCATTTAAATATCCTTCATAAATTTCAGAACCACTTATTATTATCTTTTTTGACGTTTATATTTGAAGCAACATTTTGATGTTAACAAATCTATAAAGAAAGTGCTTTTGATTCTAATCTTACACAAGAATTCCAAAACTGTTTTCTTCTCTTTTATTGTCTGCTTTAACAAATTCTCTTTGAAGGGAAAATTTATCAATAAGCAAGACATATTACATGATGAAATCTGACAAGGAAAGTATGGATTTATTCGCTAACATCAGTTTGCATGTCTTATTCATAAAGCTAGGACACAACTGTATCATCCTTACTGACAGCTTTATGATAAAAAATATAAAAAGAGCATCAGGACGTTGCAAAAATCTATATCAAACATAAACCTTGGGAGAGATATATCACTTTTTCCCTAGCAGTTTTAGGCAATGGAAAAAAAAAGACTGCTCATTTTTTTACAGTAGGGATTTTTTTCAAAAAAAGGGAAAAATTGGTACCATTTTTGAACGATACATTTGAGGGAAAATGGTGCCAGCAGAGAAAAAATTTATAATCTTAAGCCTAAAAAAAGTGCACTGATCAAAAGAGAGGTTTCAGAAACATTTCTTCCTGCAGGTTTTTTCAAATATATATTTTTTTCTTTCAGTGGCAGTAAGATTTTTTTTTTTTTTTTTTTTTTTTGCTATTCTAAGACAATTTCATGTCACTAATTTTTTTCAAGAAATAGTTTGTAAACCAGTTTACATCCCAGTTCACTAGATGAGTGAAGAAGCTTTATTCGAAAGTTTATTTTCTGAGATCAGAAGAAGAATGGAGGTTAGAAAAAAAATTGCCACATACAAAAAGATTTCAGGGGTTTTTTGCAAGGAATGACATAAATTTTTTCACTTCTTATCAAGTAAAAATGAGAAAAACCTCTTAATTTTTATTGCTAATTTCACTTTTAATTGTTGTTAAGTTGCATTTTTTTATTTGCCGCAGGTGGTTAATGGCCTAATTTGTCTCTCGTGGAAGAATTTAAGCTCGGAAAGTACATTAAAGTGATTCTAATCCTATAAAGATGTGAAACTCTCAGCATTAAAAAAAAGTGAAAAAATTGTATTTTTTGTTCTTGAAGAAAACCTTTATAAAATGAAAAAAAAAAATCAATTTTTTATTCCTTAATTGCGCAACAAATTTTTGGTTGATGAGGATGATTCATAGCAATCTTGATTAGCTATTTATCATATGGGCTGGAAACCCTTCGAAATTATGTTTAAGTAGCTTTAAAGAGAAAAAAAATGAAAATGAAAGAGAAAATTCCGATACAAATAAAAATGAACGTTTGTCTGTATGTCTGTTATGAGCTGCTGTGCTGCTCATCCGATTGCGTTAAAATTTGGAATACTTATTTCTTTCGTTAAAATTTGGAATATTTATTTTTTGCATTTATGGGATGATTATAGGCATAGTAAAATTATGTAATCCATATAAATAGAAATCAATATTTGTATGTGTGTCTCTAATGCGCTGCTGCACTGCTCATCTTTGATACATATTACTTGCTTCTGTTGATGATAGAAAAAAATATTGCTAACCCTAGAGTTTTGAATAATAAAATTAAAAATCGAATTAATATTATTTACGGTTCTCCTTTATATCTCATTCAATTTCAATGAATGTATTCATTTCCTATACAAAAATAAATATTATTCTTTCTAATATCCCTAATTAAACAAGACAAGTTATTTCAAATTTCAGACCATATTTAAAAAATTATTTCTTCTGTGTCAGCAACACGCCGAGTATTAGCTATTGTTATATAAATTTCCCGAAATAAGATTTTTATATATATTGTTACGAACCTGTGGTTTTGCTTTCCCGCGCTAATACTGTCATCGTAAGGAAGACAAATTGACAGTAATATGTATTGAATAGTGAATGGGTGTGACGTCAGAGGTCCCAAGGCTTGGTGACAAACTTGGCAACCATTTGACAACTTGGCAATTAATTTGGCGACTTTGGCGACAAAATAGAAAGTACCTGAAACATCGAGAATTTTCCCGATCCGTCCACTAGGAGCCGAGATCCAGCTGGAACGCTCCTGATTGGTCCAGAAGATGTTAACCCCGCCTACCGCGGGTATATATAAAGCAGGAGGCTGCGGGAACTAAGTCAATCGAGTCAAGTAAGTAGTCGAAGCGGAGCAGCGGAGAAAAAGGAAAGAGGACCTGAAGAAGAATCAAGTGGAGTCAAGCCGAATTGCGGCAGTGGAGAGAAGCCGACGCTGAACGATCTAGTGTCCAACGAAGAAGACAAGTAACGTGTCGGAGTTTATCGAGAAGACCTAGAGATATAGAGGTCTTGAACTGAGGAGTTCTGAACGGTGAACTGCTGTTCGGCATATACTGCCGAAGCCTGTGTCGTAGACCGTTGTGTCGTCGTCGGGAACGGAGCTGTCCCGAACTAAGGAGTAGTCCCATTGTGCAAAGTTGTAAGTCGACAGCAAAGGCAAGAAAAGATAGAGGAATAGTTCAGCCTGTTCTGGAGAGACCCAGGAGGTGTAAAGTGAATCCCATAAAGATTCCCTCTCCGGCTGAATCCTGTCTGGCTGCTCTGTGAGCTGTGGATATTGTCACTACGGAATTTCTGCCTGTGGACTATTATCTGCAGTGTGTTGTCCTGTGTGTTCGTCTCGGCTGTAAATAGTTGTCTCCTGTACAGAGTTGTGTTGTGAATATTTGTCGTCTTTGTGCTGTCCTATCCCCGTCCTGTAAATAAACGTCTGTGTTGTGTCCATCAACTAAAGGACTGATCATTTTGTGTGTCATCATCATCTAACACCATACACACCCACTGTACAAGGCGTAAAACGAACCCGACGGATTAATATAGGAAATCCGTAACAATATACTTTCCAAATGCGAAGCTATTTTGTATAGAAGATTTTATGAAATTTGACGGATAAAATTTCATTTTAATATCAGAAAGAGCTTAAACCAAATATTAGATGCTTATTTAACGCGTCAAAATGCTTTATAATTTTAAAAATTAGAATTGTTTTTTTAACATAATTTTTTGAAATCTGAAAACATGGAGAGCATCAAATAGCCATTTGAAGCACACTTGGTACAAAATTTAGCCTCACAAATAATGTATACATTACATTACTAAAAGTGGAATGATATTTAATTTAATATTATATACATGAAAGACAAATTTCGATCCAGCAGGAAGTTTAGAAAGTATCAGTAGCAATACGCGAAGGACAAATTTTGATCTAGCAGGATATCTAATCTTATTTCTACTTTACATGAAACGCAGGCATTATTTAATACTTCCCTAATTGGTAATCAATAATTTTCAATTATTTAAATCTATTTGAAAAAGTTCTAATTTTTAATACTAGATAATTAGATTAGAATTTTTAATATAGTTGGGTACATGAGGTGAATGTTAAATAACTTGAGATGATGCTGTGTACATTATTGTATCGAAAGAGCAATGGTGTAAAACAATGACAAACAAGGAAATACCCACAAGTCATTTTGGCGACTTTTTGGCATTATTGTATGAAGAAAGAGCAATTCTTTAGACTATAGTAAATGAGAAATATATCCGCTGGGCGTTTCAGAATTTTTGCACATTATTGTATTAAAAGAGTAATGATTTAAAAACTGGTAAATTAAGAAAATTGTCTAAATATTTCTAATCGTTTTAGCAGAACTAATAAGAATGTAAATGTCTAAATATGTCCATATGAGCTGATTTGGTTTGCAGTGAAAATGAAAAACGCGACGAATATTTCAGAGATTCGAAGCAATAAATTTTAAAATAAATATAAAAAGTGGTCACCATTTGTACTCTTGTCTAAAAGAAATCAAACATATACATTTTATCACTGCTTTCAATGATGGATTTAAATATAAATTAATACCTATAAAAATACCTAATATCTTCAGGTATCCGCACACGTTTGGAGCACTTTCTGAGAAAAACGTGATGTAAACATAACCATTTTTCTTTGAAGACCATTCAAAATTAGTTATAGAATACTAATATCTGAAATACACTTTACAATTTTGTATAGAGTGTTAACCGTTGTGGTTAAATTTCATTAAATTTTGCCGTAAATTTTTCTATTTCTCAAAATATATCATATTCTCAAATAATTCTGTTGTGTGTATAATATTTTGTATTAGAATCGTCAATACATTTAAAAACCCTAGTTTTAAATTGTTTTTAAACAATCCAACCTTTCAAAAATTTCATTTTGAATGTAGTCGGGTACCTTAAAGAAATATTTATAATCAGAATTTGTTGTATGTATAATATTTTTGTCTTGTATTATATTTTGTATATCTTGTATAATATTTTTGTCTTTTGTCTTGTACTTTTGTCTTTTAATTGTAGTCTTGAGTTTTGTACGATTATTAGTTATACAGATACGAAACACTTCAATAACCGAAATCATATGCAAGTCTGTTTCCTTATCAACCAATATTCTTCGCTTGGTTGTCGGTTTCATACAAAGAACTTCTGGAATCCTGAAACTCTTGCATATTTCATAGATATAAAGAGAAAAAAAAGTGCAACTTACTGACTACAGAGACATAAGTTGCTCCCGCCGCCGTCTGACCTTCGCTGTTCTTGACCGAGCAGCTGTATTCTCCCCTGTCAGCGGTTCTCTGGACACCTTGAATAGTCAATGTCCCGCCGTGATTCACTTTCTGTCTGTGGTTCAGGGGGAGAAGAACTCCGTCTAGAAAGATAAAAATATACATAATTCCTTAAGGATGAATGATTTTAGATGATATAAAGGACAGGAAGATGTATTTATAGGTTGCAGAAAGCCTTCAATAGACTCTGAGATGACCTCGGTATAAAAACAAAAATAACCGGCTTCGGACTGTATCCAGTCTTCAATGTTGTTACTGACTATTGATAGAAATGAGATGATTGATATCAGTTATAAATCATCTATATAAATAAAAAATGAAAACTGAGAGCTTTCAATAGACTCTAAGGTATGGTACCTTCGGTATAAGAACAAAAATAACCGGTTTAGGACTGTATCCAGTCTTCAATGTTGTTACTGACTATTGATAGAAATGGAATGATTGATGTCAGTTGCAAATCAGAGATGAATAAGTATCAGACATACTTTTTCATATCTTGGGGGGAATAAGTACCTGATTCCTATACTGCACACATATCTATTGCATTCATCCTTAAATTTTGTTGTTAAAATTTAGGGATGTGTATTATAGAGTCTGATTATTTTTTCATCTTATATTTAGCTATCTTCTAGTACATTCATGTATTAGTTGCAAATCATAGATAAAACTTTATTATAAAAATTTTTCTTCTTTCCAGTTTCCACATTTTATTTAAGGATTTCTACACGTATTTTATAAAATTTGTGTTCACTCTTAGTTCATGATGAATTAATTGATTAAAAAAAGGCCTCATTGGATCAGGAGATAAGATAACATTTTAGAATTAAGTTAAATTAAATTAAATAATGAAATTATTCAAGATTTAAAATAGTATTTAAATTGTAATTACACACACACACATTATATATATATATATATATGTATATAAGTTCCGTCTAATTTCTTCAACGAATGGGAAAAAGATTAACTTTGTTTGAGTGATAATGACATTACAAAAAAATTACTTAACTCGTAATTTTAGTGCTGTAGATTGCATTAGTCATCCGGAATATTTTGGAGACATTAAAATAGAAAAGGCGTTTCTACCTTAATGGATTTTGGGTCTCTGGACTAAAGTACATCCAACCAAAATCCCTGTCCTTCAGTATTGAAATATTTCATAGTTGTGTGTTTACTCATATAAATAAAAAAATAAACATAAACAACACTACTTTTTAAAACCAGAATTATTTGCGTTTTTTGAAGAAACAATAGAGGAAATTGCTCTTTTCTTTTTACATGCATAAAAGGATTTTTTTGCTAATGAATTTCTTTCCATTAGTGGCATTTTCACTGATTTGGAAAATGTTATTGAGATTTCAGTTTTTTTTAAATATAAAATAATGTTTTAGTGTCTCCTTTGTGATATAAAAATTTCTTATGGAGGATTATCTTAAAAAATTTTCAGATTAGGTATTTTTCAAAAATTTAAGTTCCATAAACAATTTTATTAATCTCTATTAGGAGTTCAAAAATAAATAAATAAAACCTCACGGGATTATCTAGTATAATTTATCAAAATTAATTCAGGTTATCTTAAAACTAAATAATTACTGTAAGAAACCATTCTGAAATATAAAATACCTCGTGTTTTCATGTTATTTTGTTTCGATAAAACTTGTTTTTCGTTCATTGAAGATGTTTATTTTTAATTCCCCTGATTATAGAGAAGTGCTATCCAAACATCTTTAACCTCAATCTTCTTTCATGTGGTTTAGGTAGAAGAAACGCTCGTACGCATTCTCTATATTTACACAGATTTTATTTCGGATTAGAAGATTACAAGTATTATTTTTATATTATATGAATAAATAAAAACTAAGTAAATAATTAAAAAAAAAAACGAATTCAGTGGCTTAATTTTGAAATATTTGAAGTGCATAATGTTTTTATATGTTTTATGTCGTTATTTAAAATATTCACCTTATTAGAAAAATGCGTTATTAGCAAGGGATTCCCAACAACTAAAAATAAGAAAAATTACATATTTAAATTTATTTTAATGTTTTATCACCTTATTAAAGGAAAAAAAA
>JAPMOQ010037110.1:0-11982 GCA_026543055.1 Argiope trifasciata | reverse complement strand
TGTCTTGTCGGTTTTTCTTTATCCGCTGTGTAACATTCCATAAAGGAATAAATTATTATTTTACAGGAAAGAAAGGAAGTGATTTTTTTTTTCATGCATATTCAAGGAAATCGCATATTAAATTAGAGGATGTAGGATTGGTATATTAAGTCGGGAGCTCTCGTCAGAATTATTATTTCGACAGAAGACGTTTCAAAGCTTCTACCGTTCCTTTCTTTCGGAAGTAAGTTAAATTTTCAGCTTTCAAATCATGATTTTAAACTTATTTGATAGCAGCTCAGGTAAGATTCTTAATATTTAATCATGATTCTGAGTTACGAGACCCAGTGTTGCTTCTAAATTGTTTTTTAATATCATTGTAATTTGCAATGTATTTTATTTTAGTGTTTTATTTCAAGTATTATATAATTTTAGATTAAAAATTTTGAGCAGCAGTCTTAGAGGATGTTTAAACATTAATTCGATAAATTCTTCAGGCACAGTAATTTGAACTTAAGCGGGGCCAAAAGAAAATAATTGTACGAAAATTTTCAAATTCTTATAAAAGTGAATATTGTGTTTCTGCTACGAATAATCAAGCTCTTGCCTTTTGTATTTTAAATCATATTTGATATTGTATTTAAAAAATATGCATAGTCTCAAAATGCGATTTTGAGAGTCAAAAGTCATGAGTTTTTAATACCATCATTCGGGCAATTGTTTTTACACTTTGCTATCTTCCAAAGAAATTACAAAATTGGAAGTGTTCTTTTTTTATATTAAAAAAACTTTCTCATTATTTTTTAATAAAGATATAGATATACTCAATAATATATTTAATAAAGATATACTCAAAATACAAAGAAAAAGGTAATTTCGATGCAACAGAATTTTCCCGATTTATATTATTAAGTCCTTTAAATAAATCCAAAATTAACTTTTGTAATGATATGATTCATCATCATTGATTTTTGATATCCTAATTTATGTTTTCCAAAAATAACTATTGAAATTATTTTTTGAGAAAACAGGAATTTATTCTTGAAATTCAAAATTATTTCTATTCATTGCTTTCTAACTTGATTGTTCCGCTAATATTTTTACCTAGTGTTAAAAATTTTCTAAAGTTATTTTTTATTGCAACCACAATGGCAACATAAATACAGGCAGTAAATATTTTCTCATGCGCAGTTAAAGTGCTAATGTTTAAATTATATGAATAATGTAAAAATAAATAAAAATGTATATAATATTTTCCCTGTTAGATATAAGAAGCAATGTACAGAACAACTATGCTCAATGATATAAACTTTTTATTTTATAATCATTCGATAAGAATACCTATGCACGGGTTCAATATTTAAGAAAGATTTGAAGTTCTAGTTTTAAATATCGCTTTAGGCTTGATTCACATATTCTTTTACTTTTTAAAAACTTATTGTTAATTACATAGCAGAGATAGCATTCTGATAAAAAGTACATTAAAATCGTAAAAGTCAGCGCTTGTACACCCATAAGTATAAGCACTGTTACTGAAATATTTAAAAACATTGTTGAAAAATTTACTTAAAAATATTTTGAAACATTTATTAAAATAAGAGAAAAATACTATGTTTAAATAAAATTGATTTCAATGAATATCTTTCTAATTTTAAAATGACTCGGATGAGAACCACATATTCCTTATTTGTTGTTGTTTCAAGTGGCAATTTTTACTTTAATAGACAAGCCCGCGGACGGTTCGATTTTAAGCCGAAAGAGGTCCCCCCCCCCCAATATTACCATCTAGTGTTAAGAATACGTCTTAGTTACGTGTAACAATAAGTTTTACTGGGCGAACTTATTTATTTGTTATTGTTTTTTAATCCAGGTATATTTCCCATCAAACGACGTTATGAAGGTCACAGTGGCAACATTATTTGTCTTGATCGCCGCCATTGCTCTTCTGCAGTCATCTCCGTCGGACGCTATGAGTCTAATGGGCGGTGGTGGTGGTGGAGGAAATGGAATTTCTGAAATCCTTGTGGCAGGACTCGTTGCCAAGTTGCTTTCAGAGCACCACCGAGGGGGATGTCACTCTTAAGGCAATGGTGAGAAAAGTGTCACAATTTTATAACGAGAACAGAAATTGGTGTAAATTTTATGTTAAAATATGAAAGATGGACTTTTCTAGCTGAAGCATGAACCTTATTATTTTTTCCCACAAAAAATGTTTATATGTTTCCATAAAGTAAGAAAAATATAAGGAGAAAATTAAAATATATGTATATATTTCCAAAAATTTAGCACCCTTAATTAAGTGATTTATTAATAATTGATATAAAAGCCAAATTGTTGTTCTATTTTATACTACGTTTTATCAATTTTCTTCCTGCTATTATGTGAATATTACAATGCTGACTGCCTTCATAGAAGCAGAAAAGTTTCCATAATATTATTGATTTCGTTTTAAATAATAAAGCAGTTCAAAAATGCTGTTAAGAAAGACTGTTCAAATTTGAGTATATTTAAAAATTAACTGTTTTATGTAAATATCCGGTATTTTTGTAATTAAACAAAAGAGATTTTGCAATTGATCAAATGTTCTTATTATCTACTCTTCGAAGTTAAAATATTTGACTGGAATGGCAGTAATTTTACCAGACCTCCATAATTAAAAATTACTGTCAGTTTTCAATTTAAAGAGTATTATTTTCAAAGTGAATGCAATGAAAGTAAACCTGTGGGAATTAGAGTTAGCTCAGGATAGAACCTGGGACGTTTGGTTTAGAAGGCCGATAACATAACCACAGGACAAAAGCATGCTCATCTCCCGTTGATGTTATCTGTCTTATTAAGATATCACCACAAATCTCATTGTGCTTGCTAAATGAAGTTTTCAAGTTAAACAGAGAGAAAAAATCGGTAAAGCATTCCAACTGTACTATTATATTTTATATCAGGAACCGATGAAATACCATATTAAATTGTACGTTAAATTTTAATAATACATTTAAAACATATCGATTTTTAAAGTTTTATTTATTTTTAAACAAAACATTGTGTTGTGACATGGAAACACTACGAGTATTGTTTTGACTTCTATATTGTCCTTGATTCTGATCGAAATTGAAAATTACTAAATCCTTGACAGAATAATAATAAAGCCCTATATATATAACGATACAAGATATATAATAATATAATAAATGCAAAAATGACTTCAAAATTGTATGAAACTCATACAAATCAACCAAGAAAAATGACATCCAAATGCGTAGATATATATATTTAGTTTACAGGGCCTTCATATTATTGAGTGCAAATTTGTAACCTTATATAGAATGGCAACTTTCATTATTATCTAATTATTGAATGCATTAGAATTGCATAAGTAAATTTTTTAACTTGACTTATATTTCATCACACTTATAGATGTTATTTGTTTCTTTGCAGATTGTTTGTGAATTTCTATTCTTTCGCGCTTTCTTCAAGCGAGCTCCTTGCCAAATATTCTTCAAATCAGTGGACTAAAACTTTCGTCCTTTTTGTATTTCACTCATGTACATAAAAAAATCTTGTAATATATTTTTTGTATTATATATTTCAGACATTTAATAAAAATATCATTCCTGTTTTATACTATGTTTCATCAATTTCCTTCTCGTTATTTTGTAAAGATTGCATCGTTGGCAGCCTTCATAAGAGAGGAATAATATTATAACTTTCTGATTCAGTTTTAAGATACCAAACAACTCATAAATACTGATTATAAAACCAGAATCCTATACAAGTATGGGTATTTTTAATTTATTGGAATGTCAGGCCAGAATTTCTTGAAAATAAGTTTTAAGAGCAAAAATATGGACATACTCACCCAAATTTAGTCATTTTTATTTTAAACGCTTTTGAAAAAATCTGTAAAATAATATCTTGGGGCAATTGTTCACAATTTACTTGCCTTTAATTTATAGTCACTTCTTTTGTGCTACAATCATTTGTAAGTTCCCAAAACGTGAAGACGGACATACAGTTGTCTTGGAAAATTTGATAAACATTTTTACTGTTTTTATTACCTGCATTTTTATCGCACTCCCTCGTTTTTTTTTTTGGGGGGGGGGCATAGCTTATCTCTCTGTAAGGCACATAATAGATTTTTAAGCAAAAGAGCGCATAATAGCAGAAATTTTAAACGGGGACATTTTTACAACTAGAGGAAAGAATAGAATAGACTACATTCTAACAATCTCTGCACAGAAAGAGGTGAGATTGTTAGAATGTAGTCTATTCTATGAGCAGGTTGATATGTTTCAAACAAACACCAAAATGATGTATATTCAAAAGCCAAACGGTGATTTCAAAAAAATTGTGAATTTAATTTCTGTAGAAGAAAATAAAACCTCAACTTATTCTCTTAATATAGCAAAATTTTAGCCCTTTTCATTACTTTACTCCTTTAGTCCTTCCTTTTCATTACTTATGCAATATAGAGAAAGTACAGTAATTGCCAAAACATTTGGACAATATTTCGATGAATCTCTAGGTTTTAGATCTCTTTCAGTTGGAAAACCTACAAAAATAATACACAGCTAATCTAAAAAATAAAAAAATAAAACTATATTTTGCTTGGAAGTTTGAAGAATTTTTCTATTGGATGGCTCCTCACACATTACTAGATGATGCCCTATAACGTACAATATAAATACTTTTAATAAATTAAAATTTTAATTACATTAAAAAAATTTCAATTTGAAATGAATGATTGGCATATACATATTTTTGTTAACATATAGAGAATGATTAATGATTTGAATATTTAATGATTGTTTAATATTTCCTTTTCACCCAACCATTGCTGAATTACACACACATATATATATATATATATACATTACATATATGAATTACATCTATCAGTACATACTTTAATTTATGTATTTTCTATTTTTATTTAAAACTTACTTTTTATTAATACAAATGTTCTTCTTTCAAAACATTTCTTACTTTTATTATTTTTGGCATTTCTTTATTTCATATTTTGTAGTTTAATAAATTCTTTTCCTGATATACTACTAGATGGCGCCATGAGAAAACATTTAAATCTACAACAAATGGTCAACAACAAAACACAACTGCATAGAATATCGACACACTTATAGCGATGGTGAATAACACAAAAATTCATCCATTAAAAATATAAATTCAATTAAAAATTCTTAAGAAACTTTAAATACTTTATTAAATAATATGCCATACACATCAGTAATTTATTAAATTCAAAGTTTGAACTCAAGCAAAATTAAATAGAAAATGATAATATTCACTAAGTTCAATTAGCCAGTTATTCTAAAATTCTAATAATAATTTACCGCAGTTGCCAAAGCCAAAAGTAAAATACCTTTTTGCTACACGAGCTCCTGTTGCCAAAGCCACACACTTTAATATCAGGAGCTGTAGAAATAATTCTCGTAATTTCAAAATTCATATTCACTAAACTGAAAAAAGGACAAGCTGCATAAAAACACGTAAGCGTAGAGCACTGACATATTAATTAGAAAAAAATGGGGGTGGGTGGGTAAAAATTGAATCAATTCTTTGTTACATCTCTATGTATAATAAAACCGTTATATTGAAAAAAATACAGATCTGAAGTTTGTATTTTAGAGGAATTAATTTTAGTAAATAATGATAAGTGCACATTCAAACAATTAAGTTGTCCCTTGGAAAAAAGGATATGTTATTGCCTGCCTTCAAAAGTATACTCTATAAAAACATATCATAACTTTATTTAAAAAAGAGTCGCCCTACAAACTTCTATTCCTGAGACAGACCTAAGCATTTTGGGGTCTTAGGCAATGAATATTATGAGGTCCCTCTCTTTTAACATGATGATAAATTTATTTTCACATTTCTAACAACTAATGATTTATTTTAAGTTAATATTTGTTTTAAATTAATTTTATGAATAGGTGTTTGTTTTAATTTATCTATTATAAGCAACTTTTCCAGCATCCAGGTTTTTCCAAAATATGAAATAGTTGTTCGGTGTTTGCAAATTTGTAAAAATTAAATGAAAGTACTGAAATATGAAAATTCAACCAATTATTTTCATTAAGTATTAATATCATTCAAATATTTCATCATTCATAAACTGTACTGGATGTACAAGTTTTTAAGCTACCTTTATAAATTGCGACCGCTACTCAGTTAAGTGGTCTTATTCGAATATCAAAATCTCACAAAACTGATGTTATTTTCTGTGAGAAACATTTCTGTACATAGGTATGGTATTTTTAGTTATTTAATTAAATACAACGCACTTTTATAGTTGTTTTCTTTTGAATTAGGAATGATAAATAATTTCAACTTTTAGACATAAATTTTATGAATACGAACTGTAATTTTGTAGTGAAAGCAGAATTAATGAAGTTTATTTTTTATTAGTTGTGTAATTAACTCATCAATATTTTCTCCCGTTCACAGTCAAAATGCCCTCCCTCGAAATGTAAAATTCTGTATATTTGTACTGTAGTGTTGTTTATTAGTTTTTGTTCTTAATAATATTTTTTTTAAAAAAAAGAGAAAACATTGCATTTAAAAATGTGTTCAGAAATGAAGCAAAACATATTCGGTACTAGCCGCCTTTGGCGACCAGCTGGTTCGCCATGAGTAAAACGTTCTAAAATTTTCAATTAAATCACATATTCATTAGCCTTGAAGTAATTCCGGGCATTGATTGACCTGAAATTAATATTTTCTTTAAGATTATGGACGAAAAGTTCTAAAAATACACCTTTTCCTAATAATATTCTTTAATTTTATAAATCAGTCAGTTTTAACCATCGGTTATGCTTCCAAAATATAAAAAAAAAAATTCGATGATGTTGCCAAAATATTAAATATGTTTTTTTAAAGAAATCGAGAAAGGGGAAAAAAAGTATTAAATTAATGATACAGATATTGCAAACGGTTACATAAATATGCCATTAAGTCGGGATTTCAATGCATATCCTATCCAAATTCAATCAGGTTTACTGTAAATAAAGATAATTTATGGAATTAATGATATAGATATTGCAAATGATAGTAGAAACCTTTGCTTTGCATTTATTTTTTAACTAGCCGATTTTGGCGACCAGCTGGTTCGCCATGAGTAATGGGTTCTAAAATTTTCAATTAAATCACATGTTCATTAGCCTTGAAGTAACTCCGGACATTGATTGGACTGAAATTAATATTTTCTTTAAGATGATGGACTGAAAGCTCTAAAAGAATCCTTTTTCCTAATAATATTCTTTAATTTTATAAATCAGTCAGTTTTAATGATTGATTTAGAAGACTGATGGATGTAGCAACTTTTATTTAAAATATTTGTAAAAATATTTTGTAAAATATGGCTCACTGAGCAAAATATGAAGAAAGCTAAAACTCATTATTCATAAATGCATTGTTTGACTCAAACCACATAAAATGTAATTATTTACTTCATTTAGATCAAATTAATAGTATTAAACAATATATATGCCTATTAATAATATTTTACAAATTGGCCATTGGAAAGGAATTTGAATGCATATCCTGTATAAATAAAGATAATTGATTCAATTAATGATTTAAATATTGCAAAAGATCATAGAGTCCTTTGTCTTGCATTGTTTTATATTTATTTTATTTTATCCAGTCATGTGCTAAAAGTTGCATTTCTTCAAATTTAATTTGCGATGATAGTTTCTAAAATTTTTTTAAAATTTGAACTTTCGTCAAAATGATAGCAACACGGTGATGAAACCTAATTTTTTCCCTTCGACGTGCTCTTGCAGATTTTATAGAAACCTTAGCTTTGCATTTATTTTTTTACAAACTATCACATTTTATAATGAAAAAAAAAAAAATTGAATTAATGATACAGATATTGCAAACCATAATAGAAATATGCCATTAAGTCGGGATTCCAATGCATATCCTGTCTAAATTCGATCAGATTTACCGTAAAGAAGATTTATTGAATTAATTATTTAGATATTGCATACGATCATAGAATCTTTTACTTTGCATTTATTTTTTTAGAAAATATCACATTTTATATTTATTTTATTTTATCCGGTCACGTGTCAAAAGTTGCATTTCTTTAGACTTGATTTACGATGATAGTTTTTTTCGAACTTCCGGTATTCTTTTATTTTATCCAGTCACGTGATAAAAACATGGTTAAAATATTTCTTTAAAAATTTGTTAAAAATAGAACCTTAAGTTATAAATTAAAAAACCTGATATCGTTAGAAAGCTAATTTTTTAATCTTTAATTTGATATAAAAATCATGTTTGTGCAATAATATTTTCGGAAGTTATAGTGGAAAAACATCGAAATTTCGCTTAAATTTTAATTATTTCAAATTCTAATAAAAAATTCGAAAAAAGGGCTCCGAGGTGCACATTCCCGACCTCCAAGATATACATGTAGCAAATTTGGTAGCTTTAGGTTCAACGGTCTGGCCTGTAGAGCGCCAACACACACACACACGCACACACACACATTGAGCTTTATTATAAGTATGGATATATATTTTCTAATCAATAAAAGATTTGCTATGTACGGACTGAAATAATGAGGAGGGGAAACTTTACTGTTTTCTTTTTTTGTTTGCTTTGCAAATTACACAAATAAAAAAAAAGAAATCGTTTCATTTGAAGGGGAGCAAAATCGCATTCGGTTAATTCTTAAACAGCGAATTTATAGTGATGAAGTTGAAGGAGAATTCGTCGAAGAATGATGTCAGAAATTCCCAGAGCATCTGCGTGTTTGCGAGCCGAACGCAGAACTGACTGTGTCACTCTTTCGACACTTTCTGGAGTTCTGGTGGTCCGTTGATGTATATTTCTGGGTTTAGCGATACTTCCGAAATGAGTTAACCCACGACAGAATCAAATTCTTGCCAGAAACAGGTCTGTGAGAAGGAATTTCAAAGCGAGCGCGGAATGACGTTGCATAGCAAAAAGTGAGCGACCGTTAGAAAAGAAGCTCCTGACGGCGAAGGCCCACTATTCTCTTAACCAGAGCATGATAGCAACTGACTAAAAGGAGAAACAAACTTGGGGACTTCCCCCTCCAGTAGCACCTCTATCACCCCCCTACCCACCCAACTCACCTCTCGGGAGTTTTTTCGAATAAGTTTTTCTGGCGCACCCTGTATCTATCTATCTATCTATCTATCTATATATATATATACTTAAAGAGAAGCCACAAGTTTTAAAAATACAAAGAATAACTAAGCAAAATATATTTCTCAGTTACTTTCTTTGAAAGTTCGATAAATCTAGTTTAAAAAAATAACCATCAATGTATTTTGTACAATTACAGTTTATCAAGAGAAGAAAGAAAAAGGATTTTCATTTATTTTAATTATTTTGATCTTCTACGTAAATTTTTCAAATAAAACATAAACTAAGAAATGTCTTAGTTTTATTTTCTTTTTTCATAATTTTTGTAAAAAATATTTAGCGTGACATAAAATTATAAGACTATCTCGTGATACAATAAGACAATAATTTAGTTCAAGTTTTGTTTATTAGATGGCAGCACAATCGCCAATCAAAGCTGTAGACAGAAAAAGCTCCTTATTCGCGCTTCATCATTCGCGTTTTCACTATTCGCGGTTTAAAAAAATGCGATCCAATTCCTATATTCGTACAAAAACTTTCTTTATTAACGGATTTAATAAGTCCATACATAATAATAAAAGGATTCCAATAGCTATCCAACCCAATATCCTTTGTAAATGCCGTCAAATGGACAAATAAAAAAAGTAAAATAGATCTTATTACAACTTTGTCTAAAGTATGTTGCTAAATACAAACTGCAAACATAGCCGAAATCGCGAATGGAATAGGACGAGATGGGTTGGAATAGATAGTGACATTCAGGAATTACTTCAATCGCAAGATGACGATCTGACTGAAACTGACTTGGAGGAAATGTTAAATTCACGGTCCATTGAAGAAGCTTCAACAAGCACTGGAAACGTGACATTTAATTTAAAAAATCTTAGTGAAGGTTTATGAATGGCAAATGAGCTTTGCGATTTCTTTATGAACATCGATCCGTCTATGAACGAAGTCTTATTTTTAAGAGGCAAATTGCAAATGCGACTGCTGCGTATCAGTCTGAATGGAAGGAGCTTTTGAAAACTGCCAAGCAAGAGAAAATGATAAAATTCTTCAAACCATTGCTTAAGCCTTAAGATAATGAATCAAAATGTTCAAAAACTTCAATTAAATTGATTATATATATATTGTCACCTGGGAACGTATCCCCTATAATTTCATATAAATGACCATTCCTTATTCACGGTTTCTATATTCGCGGCATATTTATGGAACACATACCCCGCGAATAAAGAGCTTTTACTATATCTTCAATAAATCAGAATAAGCTGCATTGCTGAATATCAAATAAGGCCCCAATGCAAAATCACTCAAAGGGCACATTATCCATTCATTAACTGGTTTGTATCGGAAAGTATCCGTTACTAATTCAAACAAAGTTCTAAGAAAAGAGCTTCAGAAAATAAAAGAAATAACAAATATTTCGAAAAACATGCAAATATCTCGCACATTAGAACTATATACAAACGGAGAATGACTTACACTTATTAGATCTCTCTTAACACTCGATATTAATATTTATCAAATATTTCCATACTATGGATATATGTAATCCATATAATAAATTTCTGAACATTCGTCAAGTTCAAGGACTTTTAAGAAAAAATGTGTTATGCAATGGGCGCTTGTTACACCAATTTTGATATCGAAAAAAAAAAAAAAAAAAAAAAAAAAAAACCATTAGAATTAATAAACATAAAATTCTGCCAGAATTATAGTAATTTTGATTAATTGTGCTCTTACTGTCTTCCTTCCCAATTCTGTTTTGGAACTCAGGGTGAAAATCAGATTCAGGATTCCAGCAAAAGTGTGATTTTAAAATTCAATGTAGGCATGTAGATCTAATGATAAGATTATAGATTTACATTACACCTTATATACATTTGTATTTATATTTCATGTCTTAAAAACTTATGCAAGTTTTAATATTAAACTTAAATAAGTTATTGAATTATCTACACTTTTTTAAAACCGATTTTAAAACAGAATTAGTTTGGAAATAAGATTATAGAGCTGCAACCTATTTAGTAGAGATCATTTTCCTGTAAAAAATAGATTTTCATTGCAAAAAAAATTAATCTTTCCATCTTCAAAATGACTTTGAAGATAATAGCCATGAGTTAAAGAAAGAGATTAAATCTCCCGGTTCAAGAGAGAGGTTAGAATTGATATTGCATAATATAAATTCTAAATATCTATATATGTAGCGATATCTCTAAATCTTCATTCAATCCTAATTATTTTCCTAATTTTTATCTTAATTTAGCCCATATTTAATTCATTCTAAAATGTTTATCCTTTTCTGCCCCAATGCCACCTTTTTTATTTTATTAATGATCTGCAAAATTGCTGAAACCGATAATTTCCTACACTCCAATACAAATTTGTCGATCTAAACAAATTTTTTTTAAAGATCCCTATAACTCCTTTACCTAAATCGACGCATGTAAAGAAATTCTAATGAGCTTCTCACAGCATATAATCACTGTGATAAATATTTCGTTGGCCTTTTTCTCCTCTTTGTTCTGATGTAGAAGTAATTAGTAGAATTAATTAGTTAATTAGAAGTAATAAGTAGAAGTAAAAGCGAAATTTAAAAATTCAAATTCTTCTCTTTTCAGCCGTGAACCTGCTAAAAAATGTATATTTTACATTATATTTATTAATCATTTTATATTTTATAATATAAAAAAAACACATATTCAGAAAAAAGCAAGTATTTCCATCAAATTTAAGAAGAACTGGTACGTATATGACTGAAAAATTTCATCATTTATTAAAACAAGGAAACATTCTTAAAATTCCAATTTTCAGACCTTTTTGTTTATCAGGATTACGTGTCTTGTCGGTTTTTCTTTATCC
>JAPMOQ010037106.1:163873-185867 GCA_026543055.1 Argiope trifasciata | reverse complement strand
ACACGAAATAAAAAAAAGTGCTTTAGTGATATTATTTTCAGACCGGGGTATAAATAATCCTATAAAATTAATCTTCATCTAGTAAGAGAATCCAATATAGTTCAATATAAAAAAGAAACTTTGATTTTTTTTAAAAACATACAATTTTAATTATACTTATAAATTTTAATATAATAAAGTCAATGTACTAAGAGTTGTATAATATTTCTTTGAAAGACAAAATATTTATTTGCAATTAATAAATAAATGTTGCTTAGATGGCTCAAAGTTTTAACATTTGGAATCTTGCAATTAAACTCATATATTGATTCTTCTCCATCATCTGAACTTCCCGGGTTCGAGTCCAAGTTCGAAAAGGGTTCTTCTTCCCTTGTATTCTATCAGCGAGATGTATGAATGAGCTCCCTTGTAAAAAGGGGTTTTGCAAGCGAATATATGTGTTATTTTCATTTGAACTAGAAGTCAGTCTTCTGCCTTCGGGTGCTCAGGGGTCTTTATTCTCAGAAACTACTGCACTCTTTTTCAGTGTTAAAGTGGACACAACATCATCATATGAAAAAAATATTCTTCCTGTTATTTATTTCTACTTAAAAGTTCTATATATTTATATTTGATACAAGAACTGTATTATTACTGAATGTTTGTTTTATTTTAAATTCTTAAAAGTTAGAAAACCTAGAGTTCCAGAAAATATTATCAATATTTAATTATACAATCCATGGAACACAAGTCCAGAATATGTGTAGTCTGAAAATAACATCTTAATGAAATAAAGATTCACTGCATTTGTAATTATTCAATTACAAATATTTATTTTAATCAATCTGTTACAATAAAATAATAAAAGAAAACATAGTATAAAGATATATTAACGGACACTTTTATGTTCTGACTGCGAATAATCACTGACAGTTCCACCAAGAAAAAAGAACATTCGTTTTGAAGAATATAGTCTTTCCCCAAAAAGATCAAAATTGGAAAATGTTGATATATCTATAAATATTGCGAAATTCGGTTATCTTTTCTTTATACATAAATGATGAGGATCTGAATAATTCAAGAATTTGCTTTCCATAAAGAAAATCAAATATTTAAAAAAATCTTTCCGAGAAATATTGATGTTAAGAATCCTTTTCTTGAAATGAGAATACGAAATTTTTCTTTTTGGAATTTTCAGGGTTAACAGAATAATTGAACACGTATATTCTTACAGCAAATCAATGAAAGATTCAATTTCAAGATAACTTAACATATTATTTGCCGTGCTTTTAACAATGCACTGACTCAAATGAATTTTTTTTTAAATAAAGAAATATTTTAAAGCATTTTTAATGGAATTCAGTATCGGTATTTATATTTAGACATCTATAAAAAATAAGAAAATTCTATTAAAGATTGTTTTATAAAAATTAAATTCAGGATAAAACTTTTTCGCTATTGGTTCCATATAGAATTATCTTATAATAATATCACTTATCGTTCTACATCACTCATTTAATAGTGTATTCATTTTAAAAGAATCTTTTAACATGTTAACAGATAGAGATACTTTAATGCCAGATAATCGTTTAGATTCCCCGAAGCTACTAAATTATCATTAATTGGACTGAAATTAATTATAAAAACTTCGAATTTGTTAAAAAAATTTAAATTGTTAAAATATTATTTTGATTCATTATAAGAATATATTCTTAGTTTAAGTAATGTTTATTTGATATTTAAAGTAAAAATAAGTTTTAAAATTGTTTATATTTAATCTTTTTCTATTCTTTAGAAAAGAAAATTTAAAAATAATTTGAAAATCCTTTGATTATTTTCTATTCTATTTTAAAACAATAATTTACTTATGCTCAAAAATGTGATCGTTATATTCAAATTCAAAAGTTCATTTATTAGTCAATATAAAGTCAAATTTGCCACTAACTAAAAGACATAAGTTTCGTAATCTTTGAGAAATTGACAATGCCTAGAATTTAACGGTAAATAGATATGTATATTTTGTTATTAAATTCTTCTTTTTTCATTTTCATTTGCTTTAAATAAATGATCTAATAGTATAATTATAAGCAATTTTTTAAATAAATGCAATCAAGCTTTTTAATGCACCATTTTATTTTGAATTATCATGAAAAATTATTAAAAATTACTTTAAAAATCAAAAGTATTCCCGTGTCTGTTTTACACTACCCGATACGAAAACTGAATTAATAAAGTGAATTCATCTGACGTCATATAAAGGTGATGACGTCACCAATATGACTGAGCCCGTCAGCTACAAATTATTTTCTCAATGGAATTTCGAAATTCACTGTGCTTCTGAAGATACAAAATGAGTCTGCAAATAGCTGTACTAAATATTTTAAAATATATGTTTTTCATAGAGTTATGGTAACTTATTCTTTTTTATTGATAATCATGTCTGATATTTACAATAAAAATTGTAAAATGCTCACATAATCCATATAATTTAATAAATTTTATTCTAATTTTTGTAATTTCTGTTAAATTATTAATCTATAAAATAACCAATGAATACTAAAGTTGAACAAAATTATTTTGCATATTCTGCTAAAACCGAGTTAAAAGTTTTTTTTAAAAAAATCTCAACTTTTTTCACCTTTATTATATTCTATCGTTTAAAGCAACAAAATTCTTTTTGTCCGTTTTAATTGTTTTAAAGTATTGATTTTTTAATAAAACTATTGCACTCTCTGTTTTACTTTTAAATATTCAGTTTTGAATCATCATTATTATTTTTTTATAACCAGAGCATTCAAATTCCTAAAATAATCTTTAATAAAAATCTTTAAAAGTTACGATTCGATAAAATTGCTTTGGATATTTTAAATATAGATAAAAATGAATGCTTGTCTGTATTCCTTCCTAAACCGTTCATCCAATTGCGATGAAACTTGGTCAGCTTATTGTTTACAACTACGGGATGGTTATAGGATAGTACAATTATCTAAAATTAAATAAAAAAATCGAATCCCAACCGTATCTATTTGTCAAGGATTAATCTCAAAATAACTCACGGAGGAGACAATAGGTTCTGTAGAAATGTTAAATTCAACTTAAAGGTTAATATTTTGTAGATATAGTAAGCTAAATATCATGAAAATCATTCTCAAAGGTAACAAATTTATTATGTGAGAAAGTTTTGGAGAGACCAACACTAGGTTTTTAGATTTTAATTAAATTTTAGTGTTTTTCGCAGAAACTACCAAAGTTATTGTCGTACAAATAATTTTGCACCATTTAAATTTTCAAAAGTTATCTTTTTAGCTATATTAACGATTTTATGGTATAAATATATTTTATATGCTTAACCAATTTTAAAAGATCATATTTTAATCACATTTTCTAAAATTAAATTTGAGAATTCTGACCGAATCTGAAACGAATCACTAGATACATTAAATAGTTTCTTTCATTACCGTTCTGAAAGAACACCAAGTTTTACAATTCTAAAAGAATACACAAATCCAATTTATAAAAATGAATATTTTTTGGTTCGTATTTTATAAACTGTCGTACCGTTCATCCTATTTCGATGAAACATCACAAAATTATTGACTGATTTCATTTAATAATATCTTCTTCTGCGGCAGCAACGCGCCTGGTACTAGCTGGCTTTAAATAATTTTATTCTATTTAGTAGCTAATGAAATATTGGTGAAGCATGCCATTATATTCAACTCGATAGTTTTTCATATTTTCCTGATATAATAATTTTAAAAAAATCTAACGATGTTGTAATCTTGTGAATACAAATCGATATTCCAAATTTGATACAAAAGGGGAAGAGCGAAGTATCTAAAAACCTCTTTTTATTCTAGAATAAAATTGTAAAGACTTTCTATCAAAGGGGAGAAAGAGACAAAACTACTCAGTAAATGCATTTTTATTCCCTCTTCTGGAATATGATCCGTTTTAAAATTGATATAGAAAGGGTTTTATTCGAATTTGGGGGAAATGGTTTGAAGCATATCGAGTGACAGCAGCCTATATATGTTTTATTTTTTGAGTTTAAAACTGAATCAGAATTGCAAAGCTAAAGAATATCCTTTAAGCTCGGCAAGAATTGAGTATAAAAATGATTCAACCTATGTTATAACTTTTTAAAAGGAATTTCGTTGTGAAAATTTTTTAAAAAATGCCTTGTTTAACTAATTGTATAAAAATGCTTTTGGTATTGATTATAATTTTCGTACTAGATATCAAAATTTTAATCGAAAAATGATTGGAAAAGGCGAAGATTCAGTACATAGAACATCTTGCAATGAAAAAATTTCCAATTTATTTGGAACTGGTTATTACCCAGTGCGTCGCTGCCTGCAGAAGAAATAATTTTGCAAATATCATTTGAAATTTGAAATAGCTGTCTTGTTTAATTAGGAATGATATTTATTTTCTTGTCGACAGTTATTACATTCATTGAAAGTGAATGCCCGTTGGATGACAATATTTCTTGTAGATAACTATTCATTATCGAATAAAAAGCAAATTAGAGCTTGCACTAAGTATTTTCGATTTCATTTCACTCACAATGATTGGTATAGATAACAATAATTTTACCAGCGTTCTAGCATAGAGGTTGCACGTCTTCCCCATGATCTGGGCTTTCCGGTTCGGACATGGTTTATTTTCTTTTGTGTTCCATTTGTGAGTTGTGTGAATGTCCCCCTCTTCTTTGAAAATGGTTTGCGTACACGAATGCAATGCATCAAGTAGCTAAGTCGTACTCTTGACCTTAGTTGGCGCTGGCAGATACGTTAACTCGGCTGAAATCGCTGAAAGATAACTGTCAGCGGGCTTTAAAGTGTCCTAAGTCACTATAATAATTTTGTTTTGTTTGATATATGTGCAATTAACTCTGTGTGGCATATGCTGTTTGTAGTTTATATTTTGTTGATTGTCAATTTAAAATACTGTCGAATCTCAGAAACTTATGAAATAATTTGTTTGTAAATTTTCTTGTGATAAAAGCTGATAGTTGTTCAAAGTAAATGCTGATAATTGTGCCTATAACGTTTTCACAAATGCAAGCAATAAGTTTGTAAATTTTTATCGCAATCGAATGAACGGTGCGATTGAGCGAACAAATAAAAACTCATTTTTATATACTAGATGTAATAATTGTACTATGCCTACAACCATCGCGCATGTGGAAGCAATAAGTTGTTAAAGCTTTATCATCATTGAATAAAAGATACGACAGCACATAAAATAGGCACAAACAAAAATTCATTTTTATATATTAGATATTTCACCCATCTTGTCTTTTACTAAATTTATGCATTCAGAGTGTAATCTGTACATAAGTATTTTCAGATAGCGGAAATTACAAACAAAATGTCAACGTAAAAACATTAATTTGTTTGAAATCGTGCAATATTTTGAAATATGTTATGATATTAGTCAATAAAAAAATGGAAATTCTAATATTAAATTTTTTTAGTCGCTGAAATGTTATTCAAATATCTATACTAATCGTCTGCTACATTATTATTTTATTGTTATGATTAATAATTTATTGTAAATTATTTATTTATTTCTAATTTTAATTGTTTATTGTAAACCATTTATTTATTTTTTACTTTTCTTTCTTTCTTTCTTATTCTTATTTTTATTTTTTATAGTAAATTATTTATTTATTATTAAAAACTTTTAATTATTTATTGTAAAATAATTATTTTATTTTAGTTACTTTTAATTATTTATTACTAGCCGCCTTTGGCGACCAGCTGGTTCGCCATGAGTAAAGCTTCTAAAATTTTCAATTAAATCACATACTCATTAGCCTTGAAGTAATTCCGGGCATTGATTGACCTGAAATTAGTATTTTCTTTAAGATGATGGACGGAAAATTCTAAAAGTACACCTTTTCCTAGTAATATTCTTTAATTTTATAAATCAGTCAGTTTTAACCATCGGTTATGCTTCCAAAATATTAAAAAAAATTTCGATGATGTTGCCAAAATATTAATTATGTTTTTTTAAAGAAAGCGAGAAAGGGAAAAAAAGTATTAAATTAATGATACAGATATTGCAAACGATTACATAAATATGCCATTAAGTTGGGATTTCAATGCCTATCCTGTCTAAATTCAATCGGGTTTACCGTAAATAAAGAAGATTTATTGAGTTAATGGTATAGATATTGCAAACGATTGTAGAAACCTTTGCTTTGCATTTATTTTTCAAAGAAAATATCACATTTTATATTTCTTTTATTTTATCCAGTCACGTGCTGAAAGTTTCATTTCTGTAGATTTATTTTGCGATGATATTTTTTTTTATTTGAACTTCCGGCATTCTTTTATTTTATCCAGTCACGTGATAAAAACATGGTTAAAATATTTCTTTAAAAATTTATTAAAAATAGAAGTTTACATTATAAATTAAAAAAACTGATACCATTAGAAAGCTAATTTTTTTATCTTTAAATTGATATAAAAATCATGTTTGTGCAATAATATTTTCGGAAGTTACAGCGGAAAAACGTCGAAATTTCGCTTAAATTTTAATTAATTCAAATTCTAATTAAAAATTCGGAAAAAGGGCTCCGAGGTGCACATTCCGGACCTCCAAGGTATACATGTACCAAATTTGGTAGCTTTAGGTCCAACGGTCTGGCCTGTAGAGCGCCAACACACACACACACACACACATTGAGCTTTATTATAAGTATAGATCAGTGTTTCTCAACCTTTTAGTATTCATGGCCCAATTTTCAATCATAATTTTAATCGCGCCCCCCCCCTCTTCACACCGCATCCAATAAAATGTATACAATAATAATGTATTTTGAGTATTTTGGCGCTAAACCTACACTTTAACCTTAATTTTAAACTTTACAAATTACCAGGAATATGGAAATTTATTGACATTTTGCAACACCGATTCTCAGCATTGAAAAAACAAGAATCCTATGCCTTTTTATAGCTCTTGCGTCCCGCCATGTCGGGCATTTTTACGGTTTCGCTAGAAGTTTCAATTTGTCTGGTCAGCTTAAAAGTTAAGTTAGGAGCGTGCGCAGATGTGAGCAAATGTTTTCTCATAGAGAGAAGGTGAAAGTTCTATGACGCCAATTTCAATTCAAGACAATCTCATTCGATTCGATCCTTCTATCGTTACGGAATCTCTTCTGCATGTGTATGTTATATATATTTTCGTGTAATTGCAATTCACCGTATTAAATATTCACGGCAACAGACTTATGCAGAATCAGGGATATATTTTTAAGCCTTCGTAAGCGAGTATTATACGATAAACAAACATCAACAAGTACACAGATGAGCGTGGCTCCGAAACTAAAATCAAGAAAATATTCTCAATAATCAAGAAAATTTTGAATTCACAAGTACTGAAGTAAATGAAGAATAAAGGCCCCTGTGTTTGTATCATTTGCTCAAAAACGTTGGCGGTAGACAGCAAGAAACCTAATAAACTTAAACGACATTTGGAAACGCTTCATAGTGAGTACGTAAACAAATCCAGAGAATTCTTCGAATTAAAATTAAAATCATATGAAAAGCAAAAATCATTGTTTGAAAAAGCCTTGTCGGTGAATTAAAAAGCTTTAATTGCCTCTTACAAAGTTATATATAAAATAGCTAGATGTCAAAAAAACTTCACACCATTGGTGAATAGCTTATTCTGTCAGCAATTGAGATTGTAGAAATTATGTTTGGAGATAATTTTTCAAAACAATTGCAGTCCACACCTCCTTAAAATGGTACTGTTGCTCATCGTATTGGTAATATAACTGAAAATGTACAGTGCCAGCTTTTCTCGAAGTTACGTGACAAATTGTTTTCAATACAATTCGATGAGGCAACCGATAGTAATAAAGATGCCTAAAGATGCCTAATTTCATTGCCTATATTAGATTCTGTCATGATTTGTCAAAAGTAGAAGAATTACTTTTCTGCAAACCAATAGAACTCAAAACAACAGCACTCGCATTATTTGTAATTTTAAATGATTTTATGAACTAGGCAAACATAGAATGGAAAAATTGCGCCGGAATATGCACCAATGGTGCTCGTTCTATGTCCGGAAGATTCCAAAGTATTCAAGCACTTGTGAAACAAAAATCGCCATAGTGCATCTGGACACATTGCAT
Organism: Argiope trifasciata; assembly: GCA_026543055.1. Lineage (NCBI taxonomy): Eukaryota > Metazoa > Arthropoda > Arachnida > Araneae > Araneidae > Argiope > Argiope trifasciata. The sequence goes on along the minus strand of JAPMOQ010037106.1, from coordinate 177,736 downwards.
GATCCACAGAGAAGCTTTGGCGTCCAAAGAAATGAATCCTGGTTTGAATATTGTGTTAACTACGGTTGTAACCGTAGTAAATTATATAAAAATGGGAAACCTGAAATCAAGAATCTTTTCCACACTTTGTAAAGACATAGGTGCAGTACATTCAGCTTTACTATTTTATTGCGAGGCAAGATGTTTATCACGAGGGAAATTTTTGCAAAGTTTTTATGAATTAAGAGAAGAAATCGCCGTTTTCCTAGAAGAGGAAAACAGACCGGAAGCTGAGAATTTTCGCGATAGTTTATTTGTGATGAAATTGAGCTACATGGTCGACATATTCGAGGAATTAAATAACTTCAACTGCAAGGAGCAAATACACATATATAATTGATACGAGTGATAAAGTTAATGCTTTTTGTAGGAAATTGGAATTTTGGAGCAGAAATTTAAAGCAAGAAAACTTAACAATGTTTGCAAATTTGAATGATTGTATTAAAACTTACAAGGCTGAAGAATGTCTTTGTAACCATTGAAAATCATTTAGCAATGCTAACAAAGAAGTTTAAAAAGTACTTTCTTGCTGACGACAAACTGATATCAAGTTACAAGTGGGTGAGGAATCTATTTCAAAATACTCCCAAAGGACTCTCAATTAAAGAGGAAGAACCTTCATAGACTTCACGGCAAGCGGTGAAACCAAAAGACAATTTAGTAATAAATCATTTTTTAAATTTTGGGCAGGAATGGATGATGAGTTTTCTGCACTAAAAATAAGGGCATTTCGCATTCTACTACCGTTTTCAACATCTTACCTTTGTAAAACTGGATTTTCTGCGGTGGCTTCTTTGAAGACAAAATATAGATCTCAGCTAAATATAGAAAAATAACTTAGTCTATTTCTAATATCAAACCCTCCTTCGAAAAACTTTGCTTTGCAAGACAGGCCCAAGGAAATCACTAATAATTATTAAATTTGTTTTTAATTTAGTAAGTAGTTTTAATTTAATAATTTAATTATTAAATACGTCGAAATGTGTTTTGTTTTGTATGTGTGTGTGTGTGTTTCCTTTTAGTCACTTAATCAATTTTTTTAAATAACATTTTCTCTTGGATATGCTCGCGCCCCCCCATTAATGTACTGGCGCCCCCCTAAGGGGGCGCGCCCCACAGGTTGAGAATCACTGGTATAGATGAACCATTTATTATTATGATTGGCATTTTTAATTATTTATAATAAATTATTTTCTAACTACTTATTTTTATTATTTGTTGTTATTTTATTATTATTTTGTTATGGGATTACTTATTACTTTTTTTTATTTATTACATTGACAGAAAATTGAATTTAAAATTAAATTTGAGCAATTATTGAGGTGTAGAAACAAAAGAAAAACTGCAAAGAAATATAATTTTTACCAGAGAAAGTCTAATTTTTTAAAATTTAAAAGTTGTGTTTATGGATACTTTGTGATAAACTCTTTATTTATTATTGAGAAAAAGATTTATTTTTAATTAATTAAAAATCCAATTAAAAATGCATCTACTGTTTTAAAATTAATTATTTTTATTATAGTTTTATTTACTCAAAAATTTAAAGCTGTTTTTCTCAGTTTGCTTTTTTTTTCAAAATTCTGTCTGCTACAAAATGTTAAAAGTCAATCACATTTTATTATACGTACATGAAATTTTTTCTGCTCACTCTTAAGTCTATGCTTAATAGAATAAGAGATATAATTCTAAAAATTTTGTGGAACATTTTTTTTCTCACAAACTAATACAGATATCAAAAATCTGATCCCTAATTTTGTACATACATTGTTAGGTTCCTTTAAAAATTTGGGGAAAATATTTTGAAAATTCTACAAAAAGAAGCCCATTTAATAATTGCATAATTTTTTTAAAAGTTTAAAATATTTAAATTTGTAATTTTTGAATCTGAAAAATAATTTAGAAATCTAAGTTTCTGCACAATTAACATCTATCTATCACAAAAACTAATTATTTTATAAAAACATCGAGGAAAAAATTTTTGTTAGGTACCAAGTCTCCTTAATTGCATGTTGAATTGGGTAACTCTGAAGTCCATCAGTCAGCATTTGTACGACTTTTCCATCACGTAATCTATACTTATAATAAAGCTCAATGTGTGTGTGTGTGTGTGTGTGTGTGTGTGTGTGTATGTGTGTGTGTGTGTGTGTGTGTTGTCGCTCTACAGGCCAGACCGTTGGACCTACAGCTACCAAATTGGGTACATGTATACCTTGGAGGTCGGGAATGTGCACCTCGGAGCCCTTTTTTCGCATTTTTAATTAGAACTAGAATTAATATAAAATTTAAACGACATTTCGACGTTTTTCCGCTATAACTTCCGAAAATATGATCGCATAAACATGATTTTTACATCAATTTAAAGATTAAAAAATTAGCCTTTTAATGGTATCAGTGTTTTAATGTATAACTTAAGCTTCTATTTTTAACGAATTTTTAAAGAAATATTTTAACCATGTTTTTAGCACGTGACTGGATAAAATAAAAGAATGCCGGAAGTTTGAATAAAAAACACTATCATCGCAAAATAAATCAAAAGAAATGCAACTTTTAACACGTGACTGGATAAAATAAAATAAATATAAAATGTGATATCTTCTTTAAAGAATGCAAAGCAAAGGATTCTATGATCGTTTGTAATATTTAAATCATCAATTGAATAAATTATCTTTATTCATACAGGATTGAATTTATACAGGATATGCATTCAAATTCCTTTCCAATGGCCAATTTGTAAAATATTATTAATAGGCATATATATTGTTTAATACTATTAATTTGATCTAAATGAAGTAAATAATTACATTTTATGTAATTAACATTATAAGAAAAACACGTTCTTTTAGAACTTTCCGTCCATCATATTAAAGAAAATATTAATTTCAGGCCAATCAATGCCCGGAGTGACTTCAAGGCTAATGAATATGGTATTTAACGGAAAATTTTAGAACCCATTACTCATGGCGAACCAGCTGGTCGCCAAAGGCGGCTAGTATACAAATAATATACGAACTTAAAAAGTTCCTACCAAAAATCTGGAAGGCTATTTGTTAACTAGAGAAAGTTCATTCGCTTAACATTTTGTCAGTTAAAATACTTCGTAAAATGGAAACTCTAATATTTGCTATCATTTTCAGAATATGTAAATTCAACTGCAGAAATGTGTAATAACATGTTAATACAACTTGATAAAGAGTCTTCATACAACAAAGTTACAGAATGTTCCTCCGATTTCGGATCAAAATCCATCAAAGGGCCATAACTCTTATTTGATTTTCTACAAATTACATTAACACATCGCGTACGACCTTTGCGCTTTCAACGCGCTATGAGGTCCGCACATTTTTGAACGTTCTAGAAACATGCTTGGTAAAAAATAGGATGCGTATATGAATATTTTTTAGTTTCGTTTGGTATTATATTAGCATAAAGCAGTTTTAAATATTACTATACATTTTATACATGTATTTACTATATATTTTACATTTTACTAAGATTTTTTTTTTCATTTCAACTATTCTTTTTTCACAGATTTAAATAATGTTTATTAACCTGATATTCATTTAATAGAGCACATTCCCTTGTGCAGTGATGTTCGGTACCATCTGCAGCAGTATCTTGTTCTAAAGCATTAAGGGCCACTTACGAATTTTCTCGTGTTTCGCGTCCAATCTGTTACGGACCACTCACGAGTATTCTCGTGCTTTGCGTCCAATATGTTAGGTAGCGCCTGCGAGTTTCCTTGTGTTGCTTGTCTCGTTCGTTATTTCTTATAAATAACAAAGCTAAGATGACTTTAGAAAGTACAAGTTTGATCAAAAACGTCCTGTTCCAGGTCTATGTCTTACAAGTTTCTTTGCTGTCGTCAGTGTGTCAAATTTTTGCCTCTGGCTGATTATACATCGATTTATCCGAAAAAACATGAAGCCGAGATATCTCGTGAACCATCCACAGTGTTTAGCCGGCTAAAACCGAGAATTGTTAGTACCCATAACCTATGCGTTAATAAATTTAAATATCAAAACTACTGTAATTCGATACAGTGTTCCTGCACATCTTTATAAGCAAAGCTGCATGATGATGATGATGTCGTGTCCGTGTTTCCATGGAAAGGGGGTGCAGTAGCTTCTCAGGGTAAAGACCCCTGAGCACCCAGAGGGCAGAAGTCTGACTTGTAGCTCAAATGAAGATGACACACATTCGCTTGCACAACCCTTTTTTACAGGGGGGGGGGACATTCACACGCCTCACAGACAGAACACAGAATAACAACAATACCCAAACCTGGACGCCCAGATCACGGGGAAGACACGCTACCCCTGTGCCAGGATGCCGGCGCAAAGCTGCATGAATTGAAGATATAGAATCATAATTTGAGCACACAAAAATATAAAAATGATATGAAATCGTATTATGAGCATCTAATTAAGCCGATAGCATGAAAAGGATACATCTCGTGCCCCGGCCACAACGTTTGGCCTGCAGAAAACTAGAAATTTCGTGACCCATACGCAGTATGTTAAGGAACTAAACAACAGATCATAAATTAGAGGAAACTCGATTCGGAACTACTCCGTATAATTAAAATAAAGAATCAAATCATCCATTTCTCAAGAGATCCATAATTATCCATTTTCTTTCTGTATCATCACATATCTTTATATTCTAATTTCTTTTATGTGGAACAACTGCAAAAGGAAATTTATTTTGCTAAGCTGACGAAATGAAGCTGAAACTGTTCCATTCTATCACTATTTTTCCACTTTGATTTTCTATGGACGGAAACCTTGTACAGAGAACTGATATTCATTATTGTAATCGTGCGGAAATGGGATTCTTTCATGTTCTCGAAATAATTAAGTTAAGTGCCTGCCTGATGATGATGATGATGATGATATCCCAATGGATTGTTGATGCATATTTAGTAGGCTAATCTCTTAACTCAATAAACATCCCCATCAGGGAGTATCTGAAGCGGTTAATGATGAGTTAGATTGGATCAATGAAGAATACTAATTCAAGAAGGTAGACTCAAAGCGAAACTCAGCTGTAGTGTTCACGAGGTTTGACGGTGACAGTTTTCAAATTCGGTTTTTTAAAGTAAATATATCACATTACAAAACCGGTTTCTATACTAAGAAAACCTGTTTTCCTGCAGGCTTGAATAGTCCTCTTAAAAAAAGAGTTTTACAGGTTGGGACCGATTTGTCTAGCAGCTGAAATCTTGAAACGACTAGATGGCTATTTATTAACAAGTGACGGTATACATTCTTTTGGTTCGAAAGCCGAAATTATCTAGTTATCTGGAAAGATAATGTCTAGAATATTTCTAAATTCTTATGTAAAACTGATTCTAAAGAAGAGCAAATCGAAGAAACTATTCATCAGAGTAAGGTTTATTTAAAAGAAGTCACTGAAAAATCATTTCATAAGTTTCAAGAAGACACTGAAGAAAAACTTACAAATCCAAAGATACTGAAAACTACATTTTCATTATTTAAGGCAACTAATAGAATAATAATAATAAAATAAAAAAAGATTTGTTATTTGATGCCATGAAAACTATAAAACAAGCTCAGTAGCTAGAGAATGAGTGTTTTTAATTTAAGGTGATATTTTGTCCGGAATGAAAACAAGACAACCACTGTCCAGGGAATATTCTATGTTTTTTTAAAATCCCGTTTTCTTAGGAGAAATTAAAATTATTGAAAATAATATAAATACAATTTGAAATTTTTATTTGAGGTTTCGTATTTAGTGTAAACAATATATATTTGTCATATTTAATTTTTTAACATTTTTAACTATATTGATTTTGTTTTATGTTATTTTATATAAAAGAAATATTTTTCACTATTCTATTTTTTTCACAAGAATTCGAAAACCGGTTTTTCAAAAAGTCAGTTTTTGTATAAGCCCTATCAGAAATGGAAGTTACCATCGGGAGTTCATTTGATTGTGAAAAATTTACAGTTATATTTTAGTGAATATTTATTACCCATCATATTTCTGAAGCAGGATTTTATAAACTATAAAATTGGAATGGTTTATTTTATAAATATTTAATAAATATTTATAAAATAAATATAATTTTATAAATAAATAAAAATATTTATAAATTAATAATATTTTATTTTATAAATATTTTTATTTATTTATAAAAAGTAGACTAATAAATTTCTGTAGCCCCGTTTGTGTACTGGTGTTAGTGTTCTAGGTATATTATGTTCTATACTATGTTAGAGCAGCTTCAATCTGATAATAAATTTGCTGAGAAATTAAAATTTTACAAAGACAAATAATAATTAAAAATTAAAAATTCAACTCCTAATTAGCTCAACTAAGAATTTTTTTATTTTAATTACCTTTTATTAAATAATTATCAAGCATAAAAAAAATATTGATTTTCGGGAGAATTGAACTTGCATTCTTTGACTTCACGGGAAAAATATTGAAATCCTTGCATTTTACCGATTGAGTTACTGCCTGCTGACTTCGATTCTTATTACAAACCACTGAACTCTATTTAAAGTATTAAAATTGAATTAAATTTAATGAATGAATCACTATTCCAATGAAAAAAAACTGCGATCCACTAAAAATGTGTATTTGAACTTGAGTTGATGAATAAAAAGTATTTTGTTAACCATTGAAAATTTGAATGTATGTTAATATGTAAACACAGAGAAATATGAACTAATAGTAGAAATTGACAAAGAAAATTGTATTTGAACTCCCCGCTTACATTCTGAATAAAGTGTCATTTTTAGTATACTTACTTTTGCTGTTTTTTATAATGTAAAAAAAAATATCAAATTATTTTTCAAATTACAGTTATGTTGCCTTTTAAAATGAAAAATTTACAAATTGTTTAGTAAACTACATTTTTGTTGTCTTCTAAAAGGCAAAAATTACCAAACTGCTTAGCAAATGATGTTTTTGTTGCCTTTTAAAATGAAAAAGAAATTAAATTGTTGAACAAATTATGTAACAAAAAAGAAAAAATTCAATTGCTCAGCAAATTATGTTTTTGTTGCCATTTAAAATGAAAAAAAAAATTAAATTGTTTAACCTATTTTGTTTTTGTTGCCTTTTTAAAATGCTAAAATTTATAAAACGCAATAAAAATTATTTTATATCATTTCATTCTTTGATAGTCACAATTTTATTCAACATAGATACTTAATAATTGCATATAACTAACATAAAACGAGGGATTATTAAATTAAATTTCATTATTTACATTATATAACACAGACTTGATGATAGTTAAAAAATACAATAAGGATAGATAAACTGCACTTTAAGATAATTTAATAAGATAATTGCACTTTAAAATAATAAGATTTGATAAAACTTCACAATTTTTTTTATTTGTTAGAAATATTTAATTTAACAGTCTATTATTTATTATTTTAGGTGAGTGTGATAATGTACTATTCGTCTTCTATGTGGTGAGTACATTTTATAAATTTTGATTTTTATAAGACTTATATTTTTCTCATTTGAAATTTTTAAAAGCCGTTTCCTTCCTTGTTAAATTATTTAATTCGTATGTTTAAAAAAATAAAAAAATAAGCTTAAAAACCTGGTAAAATTTTTTTTAATTAAATTATATTTTGGATTACTTTTGATAAATACTCACATAATTATATTTAACCTAAAATGGAAATTATATATATAGTTGCCTGAGAAAGCATTGGACAAAATAAAATCAAACAATTTTACAAAGAAGACATCAGGAATTGCAATGGACATCAGGAATTCCCAATTTATTTCATGTCATTTTCTTAACTTTCAGGTTACACTTGTTTGTTTCTATAAAAATAGCTTGCTTAGTTTGTAGATTTTCAAAAAAAGGTGTTTTATATTAAATTCTAATGCATATCTGAATTTTTGAAACCATGTCTTTTTCGGTTCTGATTACGATTCTCACGTTTGCTATCAAAGCTTTCTAGTAATTTGTTATTGTTGCAAAATTTTTTTTTTCTTCTGGCAAACGATATTTACTACCCAAATAATATACACTGACAACTTTGAAATGAGCGAATTTCTTTACATAAATACATTTCCTTACATCAAATAATTTTTGTTTTATTGTTTTGTTTGTATTTTTCTTATTTCATTAAATTGAAACAAGAAAGTCAATATTTATAAAAGTCAAGAAGAATGTCCGTTTCAATCATGGCTCTAATTAACAATTTCTAAATCATTTGAGTTAGGAATATTCTGAAAATAAGAAAGCTTTAAATTATGTAAAGAATTATATTTTATTAGTCAGTAAAATGTACTGTAGAAAAAATTACGTCTTTAATTTTATGTGATTCTTCGTTCCTATATAATAAATTTTTTAGAAAAATTCTTAATATATATTTACATTTTAAACAAAAAGTTTATTAACCTGTGACTATAAGCAATGAAAGCTGTAAGGCTTTGAATTTCATTATTTTAAGTTAGTCAGTTTGAAGAAGCATTTTGAAATGATTGATTTTTAACGAGGTCACTAAATATTCTAAAGTTGTATAAAATATTGGTCCTTGTTTCATAAAGCGGTCAAACTTGGTCGAAACAATTTTTGTTTGTTTGAAATGATAGTTTTTCAAGAATGTTACATTAAATATGATTAATATGTTCAAAAGATGGCAAAAAATAAAGATTTATAAATATTTTCGACAATATATTTATTAATACAATTTATATATAACAATATTCATCGTAATTTAAAAAGTATTTCCACTTAAAAGCTCAAGTCTATATCTAGTAGCCTAGAAATCAGCTATTGAACTGGTATTACAGTGAATACTTACATTTTAAGCCTTATATCTTCACATTATTCTATTTATACTTAAAGAAACATCTTTATTACTTAGTTATGAATTCTTGCGAAATTTTTTATTTGCTTTTATGATTTGTTCATATAAAAAAAATTAACACATCTTTAAATGTTTTGAAAATCCCTTCTTTCAAAGAATACTCAGAAAATACTGAAAAACTGTTTAATAAACACAAAAGTAATATAAAATGCTGAAATAAATTTTCAGTTTTGTGCCGCTTTTAATACAAACATCCTAATTCATAGAAATCGCTGGGCAAGTTTTGATTTTAGCGATATGCAGAATGGCAGAAATTCCCGCAACCTTTCCTTTTACATTCGGTCAGTCATAAGACGGCAAGCAGGCAGCGCATGCGCAGAAAGGCTGAAAAATGCTGTTCAGTCGATGGCAAGCAATTGTTAAGACAGAACAACCGCAAGCCGTAGTACAGTACTTTTTCTTAATGAGCATGCGTTTGCAGAATTTGATGGTTTTCTTGGCGTAGAAAAATTGATGTCTTATCATAAATTAATTCTGAGAGTTTTTACTTTTTGTTCTTTCTAATACAATATTGTGTTTTATTTTATTTTATTTGTGTGATTCTGTGTGTAAGTTTTTCTAATTTAGGCATGTTCACCTTTTATTTTACCATGTTTCTTTGAGTAAATATCCATTATTTTAATGCGATGGAAAATGAAAAAAAAAAAAAAAAATAAAAATCAGGAAACAAAAAATGTCAATTTATAGTCAAGCATGGAATGCCTGAATCTTAGAAATTGTGACAAACATAAATCAGTCCTTTTTTCTCATGTTCTTCTTACTTACTGTCTTATAACTTGCCGAGTATAAACCCGGCCTTAATTCCAACATCTTAGTATTTTTTCTCTTACATACATTTAATCTTTTAGTGATTATTTTAAAGCAAAAGATTTCGAATTCATAAAAAATAATGTTCTAACTGATACTTTATATTCAAGCATAATAACAAAAATATCTAAGGAATTTATTTCAGTCTGATACATATCTGAAAAATAACTAATATTTCAAACATTTGAAATATATATTTAATTTAATTATAAAATCAATATTCTGTGTTATTAATTATTATTGATTCTAATTCATGAATAAATGAATCAATTGAAATTGTAAAGAAAAACTTTTAATTCATGTTACCATAGTAATGCTTTTGAAATAAGAAACACTGCTGCAATGCTGAAAGTAAATTATTGTAATGAATATTTAGGATCCCATTTGAAAAGGTTCAAAGTGGACGTGGTTAGAGAAAATAAGTTTAATTTGTTATAAATCTGATTTAGAGGAAGACTGCCAGACGAATTTCCTGATTAAAGTTCCTGTTTCTAAATAGATCGTTGTCAAACAATGATTCATTCATGGCAATTAAATTATCATAATGTTTTAGATTAGCATTATATTTTACCATAATGTTTTAGATTAGCATTTTATTTTACCTAATAAAAACCATTGAGAATTTGAAAATAAATGAAGTACTGTTGTGACAGGATAATAGAATCCTATATCTTTAAGGACAAGAATGAAACTTACCTTCATACAGTAGATAAAAATAGAGAATTCCTATACTCCAGGTAACATCCCCCCCTGGAGGGGGATTTTGGAATGAAGATGAGATACTTCCAGCATGGTGGTTGGATGTCGCCATTCTGGAGGGTACATAAGAAAGTGAGGGTCAAGGTGAGGCTCCTACGATCGATAACACGATTTATATCCTTAGGGAAGATTTCCACCGTGGCCAGTGATGGCCTTTGGGACTCAACAATACTTCCCGCTAATGTTGTTATTGTGGCGATTATTATATTATATCATTTATTATTAAGATGTATTATGAAATATTGTAAATAATGTTTAATATACAATATTTTATAATATATGTATGCTGCTAGGTACCCTATTTGCTATTAATATTTTGTTTAAAATTGCGAATGAATACTCAATGAACTTATAACAGGAGACAATATATCAATACAATAATTTACATTTGGTGATAAAATTTGGCGAATTTGGCGCATGTTTGGGATAAAAAACAAATTTAGACGCATCAAAAAATATTGTCCTAGTATGACAGAATCAATACTTAATAAAGCATGATGTTCATTATAAAATGAAAGTGATACATAAAGAGAGATGGATAAGGTATTATGTTCCAAACCAGAACTGGATTTACCGTGGCTTGATTAATATTTTTTGTACTTGCAAGCTTTGGTGAGCCAATTTCCCACAATAGAGCAGACCGTAAAAGTATCTACAATGGAACTAATTATGCTGGGAAGTGTAACATTACTGATTCGTTACAATATACAGGGTGGTTATAATTAAAGATCCGCTTTAAAATGGCCAGAAAAAAAACTACTGGAACAGACGTTATCAAACCTGGAAATAGTTTAAAGAGGAGCATAGGAATTTATTTCTCTCCAAAAAAAGTTCGAAAACTCACCACCAGGAGAGAAATGGTACTGTATACAATATAGATAAGCAAGAAGTGTAAGAAATGATGACATCGGTTTAAAACGTGTTAAATCGTTTCTGAAACATGTTACTCAGTATGTTCAATATGACCTCCTCTATCTTCTAAAAGCAAGTTAAGTCGGATTTCTGCATTCTCAACAACAGCTCTTAGAATATTAGAAGGAGTGTTAAGCACATTTCGGAGTATCGCATCTCTTAGTTACACCAAATTGTTTAGATTATCACCATAAAATTGAATATTTGAATAATAGACATTGAACATTAGTGTCCAGAAAATCCATCATGTTATCTACCCGATTCCATTGCAATCTCCTAAAGTCGCCATTTGGTGAGGTAAGTCAGCTAGTTTCATAATTAGACCCTTTTTCTTTGAAGAGCCGTCAATTTGTCCACTCCGGTCACCAGATTGCAACCTCTGTGATATCTGGCTATTGGGTAATTTCAAAAGAAATATTTATGGTGAGAATCTAAACAAGGTGGCAGAATTAAAAATTATGATACATCAACATGTGCGTAACATTCCTCCTGATATCACCACAGTTGAGAATGTATTGTAAATGGTGGAAGCTACATTAAGCATGTTTTTCAGAACGTTTCAGAAACGATTAAACACTTTTTAAACTGACATCTTCTTGTTCTATTTTGCTTAACAATATTGCATGTAGCTTCATTTCACCCTTGGTGGTGAGAGTTTGGACTTTTCTTTCAGAAAAGACATTCCCATGACCACCTTTAAACGATTACCAAGTTTGATGACAGTAGTAACAGTTTGGTCCAGTAGTTTTTCTTTTATGACCATTTCAAAGGACAAATTTAATTATAACCATTCAACGTATGATTTCTATCTGGTAATCATTAACTTGCAGATAATTTGATTACTAAGATTTGGTTATGTAGTCCTAGTAGTATTTTCATTATATAGTACTTTATTTATAGATTTTGTAATGTAGCATAAATAAATTATAGAACAGTTTCTAATAATCAGATGTTACGATTTTTCTTTAATTAATAAGTGTATTAGAATTAAGTATTATTAATAAATTGAACAAAAAAATCATATCATTATTTACAGATGGAAGTGTTAACTGAATGAATCGGATATAATTTTAATTCCTATTCTACATAATAAAGTTTTCGATCACTCGATGTTTTTATTAAACAAAAATTCTGTTTGGTACTAATCGACGAGGCTCCTATTGACCTTATGCTTATGGTGACCAACTTTTGTTATATTTCGTCCAATATATAACATGCTTCAGGCTTGCGAACACCTTTTATTATTTATTGATCATCCTTTACTTCAACTTCATCAATTATCTTTCTATGTCTGTGGTTAAAAATACAATCCAAGCAAAAAGTTATTTTGCTTAACGTATCCGACTACGTTAAAAGCACTGTTTGTAGGCCTCATCGGTGAATTTATTATTATTGTTATTATTTCTTGTAGTTAAGATTTTCCTCTTTCCAAAAGAGTTTGTTTTCAAGGAAAAGGAAAGCATGACCTATCTTATAGGAGAATTTTAAGCAAAATATATTTTTCAGCTAAAATTTGATTTAACTTCCATTTTTTCAAAATTTTAATTTTTATAACAATTCTCCACCGTTAAATTTATACCTCAAAACCTAATGGACGTATTAGCTTAAAAATTTCACCGTGTGTTTTAAATGATATGGCCAATGAAATGAACCAAGATTTTATTGTTGATGACATACTTTTTCATTTATAGGTGTTTCTAGAAAAATTAACCTGTGAATTTAGGGTAAAAAGTATATATGTGCATATTTTAACCCATAACTTCCTTACATCTTAAGATGTTTCTTAGATTTTGGTTCATTTCATTCATAATTCTATTCTATAACTTGTACACAAAGAATTCTAAGATTGCCGCATTACCATTTTGTGTAGAGTGTTAACCGTTTTGGTTCAATTTCATAAAAATTTACAACAAATTTTGCTATTCCTCAAAATATATCATATTTTCAAATAATTTGTGTAGTATTATAGCGTTTATAATTAATATTATATCTAAAAACAATGCATGGTTTTTAAAAATTCCAATTTTTCAAAAACTTTCCTTCGAACGTGGTCGGATGCCTTGAAGCCTAAAAATCTCTGAAAGAGCTTCCGTACCTATTTTACATCTGAATGAGGAAAAAGTTGTAGCTAATTTGACGTACCAGGAATTGATGTCTCTTGCTTGTTAAAGGAGATGCTTTTAAAATAACTTTCCTGAAATAAACAAACTCTTGTTATGTTGATATTTCGGCACAATTTCGGAAAGAACGTTATTGGAAACAATTAAAGTTGTTTCAAAACTTTCAAGATGATTGATTGTCTAGGTAATGATGATGCATTTTAATGATATTCTTGAAACTCATTTCACCATAAAAATGGCTGGAAACATGAACTAATTCTTAAGATTTTTAAAGGAAAAATATTTTGGCTAAACACTTCAATCTTAATATCCATCTTTTTTGAAGTAACAGTATTTTAATTAATAATATTTCCGAG
>JAPMOQ010037106.1:119449-137511 GCA_026543055.1 Argiope trifasciata | reverse complement strand
ATATTTTAAAATGCTGCTTACTAAAGAACGAACGAGGAAAACATATATTTTAAAATGTAGCTCACTAAAAAGCGAACGAGGAAAACATATATTTTAAAATGACGCTAACTAAAAAGCAAACAAGGAAAACATACTATATTTTTAAATGCCGCTAACAAGAGCGAACAATATAAACATCGAATTCTTTTTTAAACATTTAATATATTTGAAAAATAGAAAATGCTGCTAACCACGAGCGCACGAGATAAAAACTTTTTGACGCTAACGGAGAGCTAACGAAGTGCCTGCTTGCTCCAGTTTTACATCAACACCGGATATGGTTGGATATAAACACCGGATACAAAAAAAATATCTCAAAAGCATTGCACCATCTACGTTCAATATTCATTTATACATATGAATAAGTATACAAAGAATAAAAAGAAACAATTAAAATAATTAACTAAAAACAAATATTTAAAAATAATTAAATCATAAACAGTGGGTATTGGACAATATGACTTTGATAGAAACGTCTCAGTATATATTTTATTCTTATAAAAGAATCCATTTTCTATCTGTTTAATCTAAAGAATGATCGCTGAGTCAATAAAATTATCTCCAGGAAACCGATCCGCTGATATGCCAGAAAAACCTGTGAATTACAAATCCAGAAACGAATGGGGCTGCACTCAATCATCGAAATAACAATTGTTCTTTTCTTTTTTTAGCTACCGAACATTCACTTACACTCTATCAATGGATCCAAGACGAGGGCATATAAAAAAATAAATGGAAGCGTAATGGGTAATCTTTCTAGATATTTCTTATAAGGTGGTTTTTCCAGACTGCTGTGGTTTATTTTTTTTCTACTTCTTTTTGATAACGTTCCAAAAGAGAAGAGATAAAATCCGAAGAAAACAGTGTATTCTCCTAATTTAGAAAGAGCCTTCTTTTATGCAGTTTTGTACTAGTATTCTCTTTTTGGGGTTTATGTACTGTAAGGTTTGATTAGATGAATATCGATTTTACTCGATCGCCCTTTTGACATATTTATTTATGAATTTGGTATAAAAAAGAACAAATATATATGTTTTCATGTTTCATATTTTTTTTTCACCCATAATTTTTTTAAAAAAATGGTAATCGTCATAAAACACTGTAACTTGTAATTTTGTTAAATCTCCACATCTGCATGGCATTCTCATTTGTATCCAATACTTTTTAAATATGCACTTATTGTTTTTAAATACTAAGTTAATGTAATCAAACAAATAAGAACTTGACTAATTATTCTTGATAAAGGTGTTAAGATTATTCTAAAATTATGATTACTAGAATTTTTTTTTTCAAGTTTATTTATAAAACAATTCAATTAATTAAAAAAAATTTTAATCACCTGAAACCTCAGCCTTAAAAATCTAAACTACAGGGTACGCCAGAGAAACTTACTTATTTAAAAAAATTATCCAGCAGTAAGTTGGGTTAGTAAAAGGGTGATGGACAGCGCTGTTGGAGTTGAAAGTACCCAAGTTTGTTAACTCTTCTAGTCCTTTGCCATCATGATCTTGTCTAGAGAGCAGCGGGCCTTCGTCGTCGAAAGCTTCTTTTCTAAAGGTCGCTCACTTGTGCACTCAAAGTGCCTTCAGCGCTCGCTTTGAAATTCCTCCTCACAGACCCGTTCCTGGCCGTAATTCGAATCTGTCGTGGGTCAACTCATTTCGGGAGTGTCGCTAAACCCAGAAATGGAAATCAACGGACCACTAGAACTCCGGAAAATGTCGAAAGATTGAGGCAGTCAGTTTTGCATTCTCCCCGGCTTTCGGCTCACAAACACACAGCTGCTGTGGAAATTTCTGACACAACTCTTCAACGAATTCTCCATCAAGATCTTCCATTTCATCCCTATAAATTGGCTGCTGTGCAAGAATTAGCTTAACGCGATTTTGTTACCCGTCAAAATGCATGTGAAATGCTGCTTGACAACCTGCTTGAAGACGCGGTCGTTTCTTTCAGTGATGAGGCTCTCTTTGAAATCCCTGGTTTATATCAATCGACCACAATAACTCCCCTCAAGAACAACATTCGTGACGCCCTTGCCAACATACCGATTTCTATGCTGCAAAGAGTGGACACGAACTTCAAAAATCGACTTAATCAGTGTATGCGCAATGGGGGTCGCCATTTAACCGATGTCATTTTCTCAACTGTATGAAAAACAATTGGGATATTGTATTTTCAAATAAAAAAATAATTAAAACAATAACAGAAGTTCTTTTGTTTTTATTGACCTTTCAAGTAAGTGTTTTAACGCACCCTGCATAATATAATAGGAAAGATGACATTTTCTCGAATAGATTATACCTGCCAATCCCAAATTCATTATTTTTTATATCCATTTCACTGTACAACAGACAGCAGATTATACGATATCTATCTCAACAAACTTTTTGCTAAGTCGAGAACAAACACTCTAAATGAGCTTCCTACACTTGAAAAGACAATCGGAACATTCGTTCCATTCAATTTCGAACCCATATCAGTCCGTATGATTACAAGTAAAGCTAATCTACAAATCCCCGGATGGCAGAAATAGGTTATTCTCCCTTTAAAAGACTGGATTTAAAATTAAACCTTAGTTAGTTCCGTTGTCATTAACAAGAATTAAGCTGAAAATAATTAGATGGACATGAAAAGATTTGAAATAGAAGAGACTATTCAAATGAGAGAGGGAATAGATGTTAAAATACAAAGATGATATATTTAGTATGATACATAGCATGGTTATTAGTATTACATTATTATATTGTTATTAACAAAAAAAATTGACAGTTCAGAAAAAGAAATGCAACTGGGATAATTTTGGTAGCGCTGTACTGAAAATTGGTCATTCTGTACAGTTTTAAATAAAATAATATTATATTTTGTTTATCGAATTCTAACGAATAAAAAATACTTATATGTATTTTAAAATGGCTGTATTATTCTAGTCACTGTCAGAATTTTAAAGCTACAGATATATCTATTAAATCTCTTGGGTTTCCCCCCCCCCTTATATAACTTTTCAACAAATTATGGCGTCACATGGAATTCTCTAGGAGAAACATCGAATCTTGGCTTCTAGTAGATATAAAACAGTAAGTCTTGCTTTTCTAAAAAACTTTCAACTTTCTCATCTATGTGCCATTGTCCTATTGTGGTCATGTGATATTCCGAAAGTAGGTTTGTTCTTTTATTGCTTGCAATAATAAGCCTCGTGTGAACCCACCTTAAGAATTTTATTATTTTTTTATTCTGTTTATTCAAAAAAGAACTTACTTGCTTTAAGTAATATGTTGTTAAATTATCACAAATCTAATACTAGAATAACAAAAATAAGAAACTTTTTAAAAAAATTTGAAAGTAGCCATGATATGATTTTCTTACTTCCGTTTTGAACAGTTGTGGGAAAATTATGAGAATATGTATGGAGTTGATGCTACAATTGTAATTACATCAGACGTTTAGAATTTAAGCTGACACAGATGACTATTCCTTTCAATAATTCTTGCCAGATAATAGTTTTAAAACACTTTCGAGGGTCGTTTCTATGTATGTCTATGTATATCTGTCTGCACACTTCTTAGTATCCTTAAATAGTTTCAAAACTTCTGATTCTTAGTACCTCTTCCATTTTTATTCTGCCTTGTATGTTATTTCTTTCATACAGACGAATGCTTTTTTAATTTTTGTAGCTCGTAAATATTTCCATCCGCTCAAAGAATCCTTAGATTTGTTTGGTTTAATTTTATGGCACAAGGTGCAAATTCAAAGAATCCTTAGAATTATGATTTGGAGGGAAGATTCCGTGTCTTATAAATATAAATCCAAAGATCGGATGCAAAAGTCTGCATACTTCTGCAATGCATTAGTGAATGCATTGGACTATATCATAGCATTAGCTATGCTTTTCCAACTATTTATCTTTATTGGTTTGATGTTTGACTCTTTAATTTTTTACGACAGTATATTTTTATATAGGGTTTAAAAAGCACGTTATATTTATTTTAATGTATATTTTATTATGCTTTTTATATAACATTAATTATTAATATGTCAATTTATTTTAACTAAAATTAATAATAGAATTGTTATTATATTATTAGGTTTTTTTTTAGACTAAACCCCTTTGCCGGCCAATTAGCTTGCCAGGACGTAATTTCCATAACTTTTACCAATAATATAATTTTCTTATTCCTTTAACAACAAAAAAGATTTTAAACATCAATTTGTGAAAAACATTAAAATTATGTTATTTAAATCCATTGCATATATTCTCTATATTACAAACATGCATGGACATTCCTAATGGAGTTGAGTCCCATGATGTCTTAGTATCATTGAAAATTTGTTCTATCTTCTTGTTCTGATTATCGTTATTTTGCTCTATCTTCTAATTATATGTTGTCACTAAAGTACTGCAATTACCTTTTAGATTCATCTAAAAGGTATATATAATAAACATATTTTTTTCTTAGTTTTCAATAAAGGATAACATGTACACATTTAAATATTTGTAGAAGCAATCAACATCTTTTAATTTTCATCTCGACATAAAAAATATTGCCGAAAATAAAGCAATATTTTTGTAATATTTTTAATAGCGTAATAGTTTTTTAAATATATATGATATATAAGTTTTCAGTCTAAAAATATTTCGATAATCAGTATTACAAAGTATAAGAATTAATATGATTTTAAATTTTAATATGATTAAGAAATGTTAAGACAGCAGTTATATGTAATAATATTACCGAAAAAATATTTAAAAAAAGCAAAAAAAAAAAAAATGCTTAATTTCTAATCAATGAAAATTTCAAAAAAAAAAAAAAAATGCAAACATTTCTTCCTTTCTGAGAGTCACAATCGTAGCCACTAAGGTATATTTGCGCCAAATTTGATTAATTTTGCTTCAAAAGTTTTCTTACTGAACATCAGATGGCACATATTCATAAAGTCACTCTTTCTTTTTTTATTATTAATATATATTTATTGATAAATTATGAAGCTGAAAACTCTTGTTTGAATTTGCTGCTAATACAAATTACTTCAATAATGTATCTTTCCAATTTTTTAAAACTAAAAATAAGTAATAATATTTTTTCAAAAAGTGAATTAAACAGTATTTTCTGAAGTTTCTATATTTTTAAGAAACTTTTACTTTTAATTTTTTTACCTTTAAATTATGAAAAACTTTGAAAAGCTCAATATAATAACCAATATAGCAGGAATCTTTTTTAAAATGATAAAAATAGCTCGATAAAATTATGAAAATCATTTTATTATTTTTATTTTTAGAAAACAATTGAAAACGATTGTATTTGAAGAATACCTTTAGAATAAAAGTTAGTACGATTGAAACAATTATTGCCTAGGAATCAAAATTGTACATATTTTTCTAAATATTTTCTAAACATTTAACAAATTTCCGTAGATAATTTCCTTACTTTACTTTGTTTCTGGATTGATGTATTTGAAGAAAAATTATTTCATTCGAATACCTGTTCCTCATATTCCTTTTTTCTAGAATATACACTGATAGAAAAAAATTCCCAACACCAAAAAAAAAATTATTGTACAGTAATGAAATTTTAGGAATACATTTGTCTAGGTAACATATTTAATTGATTAAAGTTTCACGATCACAGGTAGAGCAATTGGCGAGAAGAGCCATTTCAAATGTGAAATGTTGGTACATTAGTAACCGGTGTAACCGCCAGAATTTTGAATGCAAGCATGCAAACGTGCATGCATTGTGTCGTACAGGTGTCGGATTATGTACATGTGGGATGGAGTTCCATGCCTGTTGCACTTGGGTGATCAATGCAGGGAAGGTTAATGCTGGCTGTGGATGACGCTGGAGTTGTCGTCCAATGATGTCCCATACGTGCCAGATTGGAGAAAGATCTGGTGATCTGGCAGGCCAAGGCAACATGTCGACACTCTGTAGAGCATGTTGGGATACAACAGCGGTATGAGGGCGAGTGTTATCCTGTTGGAAAACACCCACTTGAATGCTTTTCATGAATGGCAGCACAACAGGTTGTATCACTAGACTGACGTGCAAATTTGCAGTCAGGGAGCATGGTATAACCCTGAGAGTGCTTCTGCTGTCATACGAAGTTGCTCCCCAAACCATAACTCCAGGAGTATGCCCTGTATGTCTAGGCCGCAGACAGGTCACTAGCAGGCGTTCACCTGGCCTCATTCTAACCAACAAACGGCTATCACTGCGACCAAGGCAGAACCGGCTTTCATCAGAAAACACAACAGATCTCCACTCCGTCCTCCAATCAGCTCTAGATTCACACCACTCACGTCGCAAACGGCAGTGGTTTGGAGTCAGTGGAATGCACTGTACAGGGCGTCTGGCTCGGAGCTGTCCTTGAAGAAACCGATTTGTAACAGTTCGTTGTGTCACTGTGGTGCCAACAGCAGCTCGAATTTCAGCTGCAGACGCAGTAGATTAGCCACAGCCATACGCCGAATATGACGGTCTTCCCTCTCAGTAGTACCACGTGGCCGCCCGGAACCTGGTCTTCTTGAGGCAGTACCTTCCCTTGACCACTGCCGCCAATACTCATGCACAGTGGATACTTTCCTGCCAAGTCTTTCAGCAATATCACGGAAAGAAAACCCACCTTCTCGTAGCCCTAAAACATGACCTAGTTCAAACGCAGTGAACTGTTGATAATGGCCTCTTCATCTTCTCAGAGGCATCCTTGACTAACATTGACCCACTACGTCAAATCTCAACTGTAAATAGCGATCACGAACCTTAAAGCGCTTATTTAAAGCAAACCTCATTTTCATGTTCATAGTGTCGCTACTAGCGCCACACTTACGAGCGTAGCTCGAAATTTGAAAGGACGTCATCTTTCAGATGTATAAACACGCCTACCAAATTTCGTTTATCTAGCACAGCTCCTTCCTAGTGTTGGGATTTTTTTTTCCATCAGTGTAGTATTAAAAGTCAAGTTATCGTCGCAATTTCTCCTTTTTTAATGTTTCAATTTCAATAGAAAGAGAAAATCTATTTTATTCTACCAACAAGCTTTTACAAGTTACAGTGCAGTTAATAATTTGATATCAGAATAACATGTAACACAATTGAGTTCTGTTGTTTAGCTATATGCAACCATCGGAATTTCATTTAACCTTGAAATTCATTTCACTGCTTCAAAATACAAATTAAATTGTTCTCCTCCGTCAAACATAAAGCCTTTTGAAAATGAATCTTTTTGTTTAAAAATATTTGATTTTATTCGCAAGAACATTCTAAGAATAGCCATACTACTATCATTATTTGTGAACAATTGAATGTTAAACGAGTTTCGCTTCGTGTTTAAGCCAGTATTTATTTTTAAAATCTTTGATCGCATTATTAAATAAGAAATAGAATAGCAACCAAATGATTTCTTTTTTCTCAGCAGAGATTTTAGCAATTTCTGCAGGAGAGTAAAAAATATTCAAATAAGTTTTCTTCTTGAATCGGTTACATTTTATCAGAAAGGGAATGCTAAAAAGAATATTGGGGAATAAGAATTTATTTAATGCACTATTCATAGGCATGCATCCGTTTTGCTTGATTATAATTTCAAACATTACACATTAAAAATGAATTTTAAGCTTGATGTAAATCTTATTTTTTAAGCATTTCTAGGGGTTTCTATCCGTTGTAAACTTGATTTAAAAGGAAATATGCTCAAAAATGTCTTTTTCGTCATATTATATATTCATTCAATATATTTGGAATTATTTAAAATTATGTACATGTCCTCGGATTTTTTTCATTTACTGAATATATATATATATATATATATATATATACACTGAAGTAACAAAAGTAATGGGATAGCAATATGCAAATATACAGATGGCTGTAGTAACGCAGCGAAAAAGTATAAATGCGCAGTTCGTTTTCCAGAGCTTTCATTTGTGTTCAAGTTATTCATGTGAACAGGTTTTTCGTGATTTATGGCGGCACGACGAGAATTAACAGACTTTGAACGCGGAATGTTAGTTGGATATAGACGCATGGGTCATTCCATTGCGGATATCGTTAGCGAATTCATCATTCCGAGATCCACAGTATCAAGAGTGTGCCGAGAGTATGAAATTTCAGGCATCCCATCCCATCATGGACAGCGCAGTGGGCGACCACCTGCACTTAACGACCGAGACCGCCGACATCTGTGTAGAATGGTCAATGTTAATAGACACGCAACACTTCGTCAAATAACTGCAGGAATCAATGTGGGACGTACCAGGGACGTGTCCGTTAGGATTGTGCGGCGAAATTTGTCTTCCTTGGGCTATGACAGCAGAAGACCGAATCGAGTGCCTTTGCTGACAGCACGACATCTCCGGCAGCGACTCTCCTGGGCTCGTGAGCATATCTACTGGTCCCTAGACCAGTGGAAAACCGTGGCGTGGTAAGATGAGTTACGATTTCAGTTGTTACGAGCTGATGGTAGAGTTCGAGTGTGGCGCAGACCCCACGAAGCCATGGACCCAAACTGTCAGCAAGGCACTGTTCAAGCTGGTGGTGGCTGCATAATGGTGTGGGCTGTTTTTACATGGCATGGACTCGGTCCTCTGGTGCAACTGAACCGATCATTGACTGGAAATGGTTATGTTCAGCTGCTTGCAGATCACTTGCAGCCATTCATGGACTTCACGTACCCACACAACGATGGGATTTTTATGGATGACAATGCGCCATGTCACCGGGGAAGAACTGTTCGCGATTGGTTTGAAGAACATTCCGGACAATTTCAGCGCATGATCTGGCCATCTCGATCGCCCGATATGAATCCCATCGAGCATTTATGGGACATCATCGTAAGGTCCATTCGTGCCCAAACTCCTGCACCATCCACACTTTCACAATTATGGACGTCTATACAGACAGCATGGCTCAATATTCCTGCAGAGGACTTCCAGTGACTTGTGGACTCCATGACACGTCGAGTTGTTGCACTTTGCCGGGCAAAAGGAGGACCGACACGATATTAACAGCCATCCCATGACTTTTGTCACTTCAGTGTATATATATATGTATATGCGTGTGTGTGTGTGTGTGTGCCATTTTATATAACGCCGCATGTTTTTAGGCAGAGTATGAAATATAATGATTATTACATACTTTCACTAAGCATATATAATATATGTATATTAAGTATATAAAACATAAGCATTCTATAAAATGAATTTTTTTTTTTTTTTTTTTTTTTTTTTTTTTTTTGCTAAATATGTGAAGAAGCTCTGATAAGGCTCTTAAATAAATCACTTTCATTTCTCAAAAATGTAAATGTTATTCAGAAAAAAAGAATGAGAATTCTATTAAACTATTTATTCAAAATACGTAAAGAGAAATGAAAGCTGTACAAAACAAAATTCTAGCCTTTCTCATCCAGAAATTCTCATTTGAAAATAAGAAATTAAAATCCACCTACTTATTGCAACATGGTAGACTTGAATGAGACTTTGAATTACATTTCATTACTTTTTCAAGCAAATATTTAAAATCCTGGCCATTTGTTTTACATATTCATTTTACAAATCTGACCGCTTCCACAAAACTGAACAATTGCAATTGACCGGAAATGGATTTTGTTGTCTTCTTTGGACTTTTATTGTTAGTAGGCATATCTTCGACTCTAAGCAAATTCTTAGAGCATAAAGTAAATTGTGATTTCGCATATACTTGTTTTAAAATTTCTTCAGAAACTCCAAGTCTGTAAAACCATCCTTTGTCATGCTGACAATCATCTTGCGCCTTGTCGACGCCAGAAACAGACTCTCACAATAGTTCCCAAAGAAACAGTGGGAATTTTCCCGAATTCTTTTCATTGGTTTTTTATTTTATTTATTTTGGCTTACATTTTCAGACGGATTTTAGAAATTTATTTTACCTTCAGTAGTATTTTCAGTTTTGAAACAAAAAATGCATAAAATATCCATTTTATCGAATCAGAGATGCATTTCATACTTTGCCAAGTTCTCATTTTCATTCAACAGAAGGCTTAGGAAATGTATGAAATATGAATAATTTCAGATATAGTTGATTAGTTTTAGGCATTGTATACAATGACTAGGCATTCTATAAAATTACAAATTTCATATTTGGCGGTAATATATTAATCGTTTTATTGCATTATAGATTTAATTTGTAAACATAAATCACAGTATCTTTATAATAAAAACCACAGTTACGCAACTAAAAAAATAACTGACAAATTATTCAGAGATTCTACTTCACGTTCCTAAATTTGAAAATTCCATTTCTTGTTTACAGATCTTTCCATTTCTATTTAATTATTTTTGGCTTTATTTTCGTATATAGAAATGTCACCAAAATGTTCTAAGATTAACAGGCGAATTTTCTTTTCTGCGACAAGAATAATCCTTTCATTTCATTTTAGAAGCATGTAAATTTAATCTCTGTTTTAATCATTGCTTCGTTCTAGTTGAGTGCTTCTTGAAAGCGATTGGGGACTAAAACTTGTTTAAACAGGTGTTCGGAATCTGGGAATTGTCTTCCAATGGATTCCTTCTTCTTGGTGTTTGTTAGAGATCAAGGAGGAAGTTAATATTTAAAAATATTCTCGAATTGATGGTCAGAATTATGATGTTCCTTAAAAAAATACTGTATTTTTCCCCTTGAAATTGCAATTTAAAAAAATTTGCATTTATGAAGACAATTTGCATAAAATAATTTAAAGGAAATTAGAGATATTAGCTAATAAGAATTCCGCAGCAAATCTTGTACGTACAGTGTTGAATAAAAAAGTGATATATATAAATATATATATTTATTCCTAAATGTTAATAGATTTCTCAAAATACTCCCAATCACATGCAGTGCCTTTATTACACTTTTTTTCAATCTACTGGTTGCCCCTTTTTAACAGGTTCGTCAAAATCAGTTTTTATCATTGTCTCTATTTATGGCATACGAACACGCCGGAGGCTTTTCTTCAAATTCATTAAAAACAACTAGGGGAAGTAATCGCCCCAAAGCTGTTTCGTATATTCGCTAATAAAGATGTTATCCCGGAAAACACCTTACAAGACATTGGCGCTCAAATGTTACGAAATATCAAGCTATGGCATTAATTTTGTTTTTTATTGAATATATGATGCGATTCTTGATGAATTTTTTAACAATTAATCTCTGATGTGGCTTCGAAAAACCGAATTCGTGTTTCTCCTAATCGAATGGAAGAAAATTTTGTTACAAAATTTCATTTGTAGTCACAAAATCCCATACCACATTCGATACCTTCACACTATTGTGTTTTTGTGTTATCGCGTTTGCATGTTTCTAGAAGACGGTCAATCCCTTCTTGGACTTTGATTAGAGATGTCAGACCCACACCTAGAATTTCTGACGTGGCCATAAAGCCGAACTTGAACAGGATCATTTCAGACAAGAAAGCGACGAAAAACATTAACAGAACATGTAGAAGTAGCTCTTTCGAGTTGTTAAAGAAATATTAAATTCCGCTGGCTAGATTATATAGTGGGTAGGGATACAACAATCTCTCAATTTTCTTTTTTCCAGTAATGATGATATCCAATGAATAGGGATCTTATTTGATTTTTTAAATTATTTTTGATCTAGTCATAAAGTCATGTGCAGTGCAGCTCAGACTTAAAATCTGATATTTGGTTGAACTCTAGATTGTAGTTTTATGTACAAAATTTTATATATCTAGTTCTCTTTGCTTTTTTAACTATCCTGTTAATTTATTTTCAAAAAGATTAACTGGCTTCCTCCGAGCAGATTTTGCTCAAAATTTGAAAGAAGTCAGTGAGTTTCTTGTAAATATCGTATACCATATTTTAAATGTCTAGCTGGAAGCGGTTCTGACTTATCTTTATCATAGACAAACTGGCCCACATTTTCCAAAAATGCGAGGGTCGAAATTTTGATAGTGGGAACTATTTATTTACACAGAATACAAAAGCGATTCATGTTTTACAGTCCTTCAATATAGTCACCAGCATTCTGTACAACCCGTTTCCAACCATGTGGAAGTTGCTGAGAGTTCGAATGGACCAGTCTACCGTCGCAAGAATTTCTGGACTGTGAACTGCGGGGGAACGCTATGCTCTAGGATGACACCGCCACAGTCGCACACGAGAATCATCATAACTTTCACATTACTGGAGTTCTGAAGAATATTCGAACGACTTGGTGACGCGTAATGACACCATTTGTTTGACTAGCGTTTCAATTTTGGCTGATAAGATCTGGCCCAAATCTCATCCAATGGAATGATAGTACTGTACAATCCCAGCTGCTGCACATTCAATTTTTATCCAAACTCGTTATTCTTGCTTTAAAAATATCCTGACAACACTTACTTTAGACCTCAAGCTAATAAAAGGTTTAGTTCTTCATATCGCTTCGCATGCGCAGGATGTAGGAAGAACGAATCTTTTTGCTGAAATGTAAGGTAGGTAGGTAGCTTCTAAAAGGTCTTTAAATGGTAGTAAAAGAAGATAACTGTAATATAGAAAAAATTAAAATAATAATTGACTATTTATCCCTTTATCACAGAAACAAAGTTCATGGTGTAGTATCTTTCACATCTAGCAATGAGAAACAAGCTCTAAATTATTCATTTCCATAAAATAGCAAGCAACAAGTAATCTCTACTTGTAAATATCACTTTTGTTATCTTCATTTCATTGATATATGTATTACTGTCTGCATTTTATTGATATATGTATTACTGTCTCCATTTCATTGATATATGTATTACTGTCTCCATTTCATTGATATATGCATTACTGTCTCCATTTCATTGATATATGCATTAATGTCTCCATTTCATACAACACTATACAATCTAAGGGCAAACATTGAAAAGCCTCTACATCGAAATCTTTGCACTCATGTAAATTTACATTAACCAATTATTTACAAGTTAATTAATTACAAGCGAAGAAAAATGAAGATTTTTATCTTCATTCTATATTGCATTCAAAATGTTCTTTTTATTAATATCTGTCATTGAGATAACCTAGATTTCTGGTCGTCACATTTGCAAACAAAACATTCTTTTTGAAATGTCCAGCATTACCAGACATCAAACATTTAAAATTCCTAAAAATAAAACTTCTCTGAATGAGAAGAACGCAGTTATCCCCAGGACACAGATCTGCCCTATGGGAGCACGTTATCTCATCGAAATCAATTGTAATAACAGAAAACCATTTGTATCCAAAAGAAGAAGAAGAATGGATTGTTTCGCAAGAAATATCGGACACGATACCCTATTACGCCTTTCTGTCTTATGTACTCTCTTCTTGGCTCAGTTGACAGGGCTGAAGTATATGTTCTCGAGTCAAAAAATAAAAAAAGGAAAGAACAACCCTGTTTCGATGATTGAATCGACACCCCCCAATTCATTCAGAGGTCGTTGTTCCTTCCGGGCTTTTCCGACATTCGAAAAAAAAATCGATGTGCCGAAAAGTACTTTCAAGATTGGATGATCCTACAGGAGATGAAATTGAAAGAATATGTTAAAGTTAACTAAGAATAAAAGACTATTATTTTTTAAGAAACGATGATTACAATATGTCCGAACCATAAATGTGCAATTACTTGCAACAATTCTAACTTTTAATATATGGTTCGTCTTGCATTTGCTGTTCATTTTTTTCTTTTGTAACAATTATAATTTTTAAAATAAAATTTAATGAATGATGAATGGTAAATTATGTGAATAAGCAACTGAGACAAACCCAAAGATACCAGTTTAATTGATGGTATATTTCATCAATCTTTTAGGTATATTTAACAACAATATTTTCAATGCTATGAATGAAGCTCAAACCGTTTTCATTCTATTAATTAACATTTCATTCAGTGTTAACATTTTTATATGTAGAAAAGATATTGGAATCTTCAAAAAATTCGAACTCGAGACTTTGAGGAATTTTCACTTATCAGAACTCCCTCAGTTAAAAAAAAAAACATTTTTGGAAAAATGTTTAACCGTCTATCTATCTGTGTGACAAAGATAATTAAAAACTGTTTTTGAGCTTGATGAATAAAATTTTGTATACAATCTTTATAACATATATGTAAATTCTTATCAAATTTTGCATAAAATCTGTTAAGAGGAAATTTAATTTTAATGATGTTCGAATATAAATTAAATACGATTGTTTCGAAACAAAGAGAGCTACATATATAAGATTTGATACATAGATTTAACATGTATAGTTTAGGCCTCTAACTTAATTTGAGCCAAATCCGATAAAGGATTAACTATCTGTAGAACAATACTTTCAAAAACAAGTAAACACGATAAGTCAAAAACTCACTGATATAAATAAGTCATATTTGGTATGAGGTACTAGATTTTCTAAACTATTGAATAAGAAATCACCTTTATTTTACTAGAAATGTATTTTTGTGTCCAATTTTTATTTCTATTTTTTGGGAATAACGCATCTGAAATTCGAATTCGCCAGATTATTCGCCAGAACACACGCCAAGAACCACACGATTGTTTCAGTGAAAATGCTAAATTTACGTCAAAGGTTAATATTTAATAACTATTTCACGCCAATATTTGGAAAGATGTTATCTAGGATAATTCATTTATTAAGGAATATGAGAAAAAGTTTTGAGATCATTCTCTCTAATTCTTATTACTTAAAGTAAAAGTATGAAATTGCAGATAAGTAAACAGAACAGATAGAATAAAGAGCAACCATGCCTGAACCAAGACTCGAACTCGGGAAGCCCACATCATGGGAAAGACGCGCTATCCAGAACTTTTAAAAAACTTTTTTTTAAATCTTTATTGTTTTTCTTCATTAATATCAGGGCATTTTATAATAGTTTGTTTCTAGAATCCCTTGCCTAAAATCATTTTTATAATAAATTCAAGTTGAATAAAATCAAACGATTAATTAAATGGTCATTAGACTCCTATTAATTAAATTAATAAATAATAAAATCAGAAACACTCAAACGAATGCTAGAACTCTACTAAATCAGAATGTAAGCAAAAAAATTAATTAGAATATACTAGTTTTACTGGCATGAAAGGAGTCAAATTAAACATACAGAAGAAAAAAATGATGATAATTTTTTTCACTCTTTAGAATTTATTCATACTCTACAACACTTTTAATATAGCTTTCTACGAAATTCCAGCTTGTTTTTTCGTTTTCACTCATTTGGAATTTTGTTTTCTTTTTTCTTTTCTTTTTTTCTTTTTTTTTTTTTTTCCAAAGACTAAAGTACATAAGTAAAATAAAGCGTAATGAACAGAACTGTTTTTTATAATTTGAAAAGAATTTTTTTTTTCCAACTTCCTTTCGTTGTTTTTGTTTGTTCGTTAATAATTGTGTATTTTGTGGGATGGTAACCATGAAAAGTTTTTTGTGTAGGTGAGCTTTTCATCAAATTAAAAATGAATTGGAAAAAGTTTTAAATTAAGGTTACGAATTTGTATGAAAAAATATCCTCGAATTTTTTAAAGATTCGTTCAAAAGGAAATTTTGCTATTTAATGTAGAATGGTATTTTCAATCTAAATTTGCTATAAATTCCAAAAAATTTAAAAAATGGTCTTAAGGAATATTTTAGTGTAAGTAGATTATGACAATAAAGGTTCGTGCATTAATATTCCGTCACAGGCATAAAATAATAAGTGTTCTTAAAATGTAGTTGTTATTTTTGGCAACACCTCATTGTCTAAACTAAAAATTCACCGTAGCATCACTGAATTAGAATTTTTCTCTGACGATAATTTGTAAATATAATAGCCAAATTCATTTTTATTTCTACTATAAAATCTTGATTTTTCGTTTAGATTCTTTGTTCCAAGATTTGGAGATTTTTTAATAATTGGCACAGCCTTAGGGAAAAGCCTATTAAATATTCATCAGTTTAGCCTACTATTAATGTTACAACTATCTAATAATAATAACATACATATTAGAGAAAAGCAACGAAAAAATCTGTGTTCTTTTGAAATGGTTTAATTTATTAAAACCTGTAAATCAGGCATTTTGTTACAGACGCTGAAGACAGCCAAAGTATTTATACGTTTCATAGATACAAGCGGAATTTACATATTATATATACACTGATGGAAAAAAATAACAGCAATAGGAAGGGGCTGTGCTAGATAAACGAAATTTGGTAGGCGTGTTTATACATCTGAAAGATGACGTCGATTCAAATTTCGAGCTACGCGCGTAAGTGTGGCGTTAGCAGCGACACTATGAACATTCAAATGAAGTTTGCTTTAAATAAGAGCTGTAAAGTTCGTGATCGATATTGACAGTTGAGATTTAACGTAATGGGTTAATGTTTGTCAAGGATGCCACTGAGAAGACGAAGAAGCCATTATCAACAGCTCACTGAGTTTGAACGAGGTCGTGTTGTAGGGCTACGAGAAGGTGGGTTTTCTTTTCGCGATATTGCTGAAAGACTTGGCAGGAATGTATCCACTGTGCATGAGTATTGGCGGCAGTGGTCAAGGGAAGGTACTGCCTTAAGAAGAAGGTAGTACCTACCTTAAGGTTCCGGCAGGCCACGTGGTACTACTGAGAGGGTAGACCGTCGTATTCGGCGTATGGCTGTGGCTAATCGTACTGCGTCTGCAACTCAAATTCGAGCAGCAGTTGGCACCACAGTGACACAACGAACTGTTACAAATCGGTTACTACAAGGACAGCTCCGAGCCAGACGGCCTGTACAGTGCATTCCACTGACTCCAAACTACTGCCATTTGCGACGTGAATGGTGTCAAGCTAGAGCTCATTGGAGGACGGAGTGGAGATCTGTTGTGTTTTCTCTTGAAAGCCGGTTCTGCCTTGGTCGCCAGTCTAGTGATACAACCTGTTGTGCTGCCATTCATGAACAGCATTCAAGGGGGTGTTTTCCAACAGGATAACGCTCGCCCTCATACCGCTGTTGTAACTCAACATGCTGTACAGAGTGTCGACATGTTGCCTTGAACTGCTAGATCACCAGATCTTTCTTCAATCGAGCACGTATGGGACATCATTGGACGACAACTCCAGCGTCATCCAGAACCAGCATTAACCGTCCCTGCATTGACCGCCCAAGTGCAACAGGCATGGAACTCCATCCCACAAACTGATATCCGACACCTGTACAACACAATGCATGCACGTTTGCATGCTTGCATTCGAAATTCTGGCGGTTACACCGGTTACTAATGTACCAACATTTCTTATTTGAAATGGATCTTCTCGCCAATGGCACTACCTGTGATCTTGAAACTTTAATCAATTAAATGTTACCTAGACAAATGTATTCCTTAAATTTCATTACTGTACAATATTTTTTTCTTGGTGTTGGGATTTTTTTTCCATCACTATATATATATATATATATATATATATATAGAGAGAGAGAGAGAGAGAGAGAGAGAGAAAAGCGCCGTGATTGTTTCAAACATTTTTAAATTGGACAATGCCTTGTATGAATTAAGAAAAATAATGACTTAAAAAATGATGTTTTCTCATGGTGACTTGAAATTTTCTGTCTTAGATTTCATTTTTACTTTTTATTTATTTATTTTAGAATCATTTTATTTATACAAAGATATTCAATTTAAATCTTTTGAAGCATTTATCCCGAGGAATCAATTAATTTCCAAAGGTAGTGGATAAGAAAAAATGAAGTAATAAAATTCTTTGGAAATTAGATAAGAGAAATTAAATAACTTATTTTGTGTAATAATATTAACTTAAATAAATAACTAGTGAATTGCATATAAGTCACTAATTCTTATTTGTTCAAAGTTGTCTTATGAAAACTATTCCTTAATTCAGCTTGAAATAATTAATTTGGTATAATTAGTCATAAAAATTGTAGAATTTATTCTGAAAAGAAGTCATGTAGTAGTTAAAGATGAAAGAAAATGCCAGTTATTATTTCCAGAAGTTTGAAATAAACAAACAAATTATGAACTCTAATATACAAGAAATAAACTGATATAAAGACTCGAATGTTTCCTGTCTTCTCCAAATTAA